>CABFOV010000164.1:120407-136258 GCA_902141375.1 Timema poppense | reverse complement strand
CCCCCCCCAACCCAATTTTTTTTTACTATTAAATCTTCAAAAATGTTGCCTTTAACTCGCGATCCCTTACCATATCACCCTAAAGAAAAGCACTTGAGTACACTTTACCATGATTCAAACCTCGACCTATAAGTCACCAGTAGACCAGACAAGACACGGCTGGCATCTTTGTCCACGTTCCTTATAGGTGCGTTCATAAAGCATCGGTCCTACTTTACTCTCATTTATTGAAGTGAACATTTTCTATCAGAGGTCTTGAGAGACTTGAAAGTTTGCTTCCTGGATAACCTTTCGACGACGGACAACGTTAAAAATACCGGGAACTCCACATACATATTTTAAATTGGTAGAAGTGCGTTAAGGTCTCTCTTAAAATTCAAAACGAAATCGAAGCGAAGCTTGAATCGTAAAGTCGAAGTCGAAGACAGAAATATTTTTGTGGCTGTAACATAACACGACCGCCTGTGTGTTTCAATGGCCAGAGATCCTGGCTACAAATTCAGAGGTCCCGGGTTCAATCCCCAGGACTTCCGGACTTTCTGTGAAAAAATGGGTTTGGAACGGGGTCAACTCAATCTTGTGAGGACCAATGAGGAGCTACTTGAACGAATAAGTAACTGCTATGGTCTAAAAAAACTTAGATTAACGCCCGGATAATTCATTGTACTGAACACATGACACTCTCTATCCGTAGTAGTTGGCACTATCTTCACCAACATATGGTGGACGCTCTGTCGGTATGGCTAGATTGTGGACGGACGACATGGAGGAATATAACTTTACTCTTAAATTTTAAACTATCCATTAATCAAGAGATAAAAGAGAGCTTTAGAGAAAATAACAAAGCTCATTTTATTATTTTATGTTGATATATATGAATTTATACATGCTTACGTTATGGATTTCATTTACCACTTGTCCTTGTTAAAATATTGTTATGTAGCTTTTCTAAAATGATGATACAGAATCGGTCATAAAGTGTTGACACATTTAATAACACTATATATTTACTATTTGAAATACTAAATGCTTAAAATTAAGCTTAAAATAACCACAAAAGATTGGCAATAATATGTAGAGAATTGTCCATTTTTGTTGTTATTTTAAGTTTAATTGAAGCATTTAGAAGTTAAATATTAAATAAATAGTTGTATTAAATGTCAATACTTTCTTCCTCATCTTTTATGTTAAGGCGATTGGCCCTTTTCATTTGGCTTGGAAGTGCAAAGCCTTAGAAATAAACGGGTATCTTTAATAATTTTTTTTTATTGTTTTGAAATTTTCTTTATGGAAACGTTTTTTTCAAGAATAAAAACATGTTGATTAAGTTATACTTTTTATATATACACCTCCTCAATAATTTTAACACTGATCAAATATTAATAATTTTGACATTTTTCCACTATAAAACTGCCGGCTACATAACAAAGAAATAAGAAAATGTAACACCTAATAAACATCGATACATTATCTTAGAAGAGGCGTTGAAAATATTTCTATAATAATTTCACTCGTTTTCGAGAAAACTGATATTTTTAAACGTATGATTTTTCCACAAGACCTGTCAGGTAGCTAGCGCCATCTACGGTTTTCGTGATCCATCTGTTCTTGTTGGCGCGGAAGGATACTTCGGTTGGTTGTTAATCCATGCCACGCCTTTCACCCTCCCACCCGCCATCCTACAATATAGGTCTTATACTTGCACTCTACAGGGCCAAGGGCCTTAAAAATATCATATTTATCAAGATATTTCAAATATTTTCATCAAACATTGAAGTTTTCTTCTTCTATCTAAATTATTATTATTAGCACCGCGTCTTACTACCCGTTCGGTTTATACGCACTTACGCTAATGTGTAATGGTAGGGTGTTTGTGAGATGAAATGGAGGACCCACAGTTTAACGTGGAATCCGAACCACGGTGGAGGCCTGGCATTCCCCACATTCACAAGATGTCTTGTCAGAGGTGAAGGAAGGATTTGGTAATCAGATACATCTGTGCCGGGACCTGGGATTGAACCCTGGCCGCCAGCATAGAAGTCTGACATCTTACCCCTATACCGCCAGGTCACCTTCTATCTAAATGTTTCGAAGATACGAAGGTTATTGAGGTCTTCGACTTTGCCATTTCGATGCTTCGCACGCTCCTATGTGCTTGTGACAATCCAAATTTGATGGATAACAGATGTCGAATTTTACCTTAGAGGCGTGTCTCTTTGATACACTCAATAAAAGGTACACAAAGGGTACAATAAAAAGAGCCAGTATTGTGATGGCTTGTCCCAATGATTGTCAAAGTGCATACTAAATGAAGGACAAAGTGTCAACACTGCTCCCGCTGGCAAGCCTGCTTCTGTTGAAACAATACCGACCGAGTCAACGGTTCAATACTTTAAATCGGTGTGATCCAACTGGTGGCCCACGCGCCAAGTGTGGCCCACACTCACTGGCATTACCCTGGAAAAAAAATAAAGGGAAAATGTCGGTGCTAGATGGGAAATAGCTAATGATTCAAATTAAAATATGTATTTAAAAAGGACAAATTTGCATTTTACAATGCATTTATTTCATTGATTAAATATGCATAAATATATATTGATAATCGTAGTTGGTTTTGTGAATGTATGTACGCATGCATATTTCATATTACATTTTTAAGAGATTAATAAACTTTTTAGCAGTAAAATTTGAAAAATTATACCAACCAAAAATACAATTAATATATAATAATTGAAAGTAATTGTTTACTAAATTTTGTTTGTAGGCCTATATTAAGTTGATGGGATTAAATTAATATACCTTCAGCCCATGATGCAAAATGGTAATCAGATTTGGACTTTGGGATGAAAAACTTTTGATCACCCTAGTTTATGTTATTGGAAAAAAGATTAGGAGCATATTTAAAAAAAAAACAGTTGAGGTATTTAACTTACACTTGACTAACTGACTGATTAAAAGCACACGAATTTTAAACTAAATTAAATCCAGACCATAAACAACACCCAGTATCCTGGTCGTTAATTCATCAATGTTGTAGGGGGAAATACCAATTTCCCTAATGATATTGTTTTCGGCCATGCTGGCTATCGAACCAGTAAACCTTAATTCAGTAGACAGACACGCCACCGACTGAGCTGAAATGTTGGATCTAACAGCAGTTGATGCTTAAATCTGCAACTAAATTCGCTACAATTTTGCTTAATCATTACGATTGGTCAAATATATATATATAATGTGCAGTGATTCTTTTCGATAGTCCAATCCAACCAATTTGTATCATAAAATAAACTTATACGCTAAGTATGTGCTCAAAAATTCAAAATTTCAAATTTTTTTGAAGGGGAATCCATTAATTTCTCAAAACTACGATATATTTTGACAGCAATTTTTCTAGTTATACAAAACTGACTTTAATTTTCTTTCTTTTTAAGCAAAACCGTTTATTTATAAGATCAGTATGGATCAAATCCTAAACCAAAACAAATCCACTAGTGGGGATTCACAATATTCTATAGTTTATTTTTGGTGGTGAATATATTGTCTTTGATAATTAAATGTTCATGATGTCATAAAAATAGGTGGTTGAGCGATCTAAAAGGAGTTCTGAGTTTTATATCTGCACAAAACAACATAAAATGGCTGAATCTACGCTGGAATTTACTGCACACCATGTGACTTGTGCTAGAAATATAGATGAATTAGGCGTAGTTTCACATAGGTATGACTTAAAATATTTTTTTATGGGTATTGCTTATGATTTATGAATGTTAACAAATATAAATAAATGGAACGGTTGAAACACACCGACTTTCTGTTTCCTTGATTAAAAATGGAGATATTTACTTAAAGCTCGTAAGATACGTAAGACAAAACCATATTCATAATTTCAGAAACACAATATTGTATAAAAGAATATTACATTCCACCAAAGAGCATAAATGAAATAATATACAATATTATAAAGATATTAAGAAAATAGGAACGTCTCGGTTCAACAAAGAGAATCACAATCAACTATCCATTTCCAAGACCTTTTTTAAAAAAAGTATTTCCTTATAAATAGGAAAATGTTTGTTTTAAAAAAAATTAAATTTCAAATACAAATTTATTTTTATTAGTCCTACACATTTACAACAAAAGTTATTTCATATCTCAAAAGTTTCGAAGATATTATCAAAATTGTATGTAAGGTACCCAACAAGTCATTTTTACGGAAAAAGTTTTTATGTATTTTTTTTAGCACCACGTCTTACTACCCGTTTTAGTTATACGCTTATTTACTAATTACTCTAATGGTTTTAGGGATTAGGAAGGTTATATTATAAGAAGTGTACCCCCATTTGCGATGACCGAGAGTGTAAAACCATTTTGTAAAAAACAACCCTTCAGTACATCCGACAAAGATTCGAACCTAGATCTCTCCGTCATTGGCAGTGTAGTATACTGCGAGAGTAGCGCTAGTGAAGCGGATATGTGTAATTTTGTTTGTAATCTTAAATAATGCCGAGTTACGAGTGTTAATCAAAATCATTGGCGCCAATTTTGAGAAAATATTATTTTTAAATCTTTCAATCCTCAAGTAAGCTACCCTTAATTTTAGGGTTATTATGTAATTCCAAATACCCCTCTGGAGGACCTTATGATCACCCTAGATACCAACTTCTAGACCGATCGTTAAATCGTTTTCGGCTCTAGGCCAAGATACAGACACACAAACAGACAGGCGACAGAGCTATGGAGTCGGTGAGACAAGCCTTCGACTCCGAGACAGACAACTCCTACTCCTTCAGGAATGTCTGAAGCATATTAATTAGTAGAGCATTAACAAATGTACTGCAGTAAAATTCTACGTTATAGATTACGTCATGGGAATCTTCTTTGAGATTTTGAATGTATATTTAAATAAATTTGTCAATCCAAATTGCAAATGTTGATCTTAAATAACAAAATAAAGTATATCATATTGTTATAAAACTATATTTTTTTATTTTTATGGCCGGAAATGGTGTCGGTACATTTTTACGAGGTCAGACTTCACTTCCTTAGTTAACATTAAATATATGTTACGCTTCAAGCGTTACGGGGTTTATGTTCAAATAACTCTGTTTCTAAGTCATGAGTGGAAATAACCCCGCCTCCCCCTTTATACCCCCCAACCCACGCTCAAAATATTCCGTTTAAACGAACTAATTAAAATAAATATGGCTTCATTATCTTTTGTCCGCGTCTAACTCTGTTCTCATCACAATCTACACGACCTCCTCTTTTTAACGGTCGCGCATACTTGTACACCGCCATTGCGTCTCTCTCCTTCCGTCTCGATCCCTTACCCTGGGTTCTAGGCAACACCAACACCCACACGTATTGCACATCCACGTTGAGCCTCCCAGTAACAACAGTTGTGCACTTTCATCCTTTGGGATCACGTTTTCTTGAAAATATTTTTACTCAGGAAATGGGTATATATAAAAAAAAGGTCAGGGTTTTACTTTCTTGCAACCATTCTAAGAATATGATCGTAAAAAAATACATTAACTCGAGATTTTGATGAATTTCGACGTTTCATGACACTCTAAACCCAAAAAAGTTTTTTTTTAGCAATGCCGTCTGTCTGTTACAAGAGCCTAAACTAATTACAGATTAGGTTGAAACTTGGTATCTAGTAGTTTCATAATTATGACCATATATCCGCAACTATTTGAGTTACGAAATAGCTTATTGTTTAAAAGTCGTAGAACGTTTAAAAATTTCCTTTCTTTTTTTTCTTAAAAAATATTTTAAAAAATCGAACTTTACGACTTGAAAAAAAAAAGACCTCTGCTAATGGGAGCTGAGAATGCACCGAACAAATATGTTTCTGTAACAGTGTCGATTATTTCATGTGTACTATTTGGTAACATGTGAGGTTCTTCCCCATTACGTTTCCATAAAAATTTATATTATTTTGTTTTACATTTCAACCTGTGATTATAATTTATATATAGAGAGAGAACGTTTGTGCTGTGCATTTTAACATTTATTTTAATACCCATCCAGCCAATAAGCAATTTAATTATTCTGATGGTGACCCGTTCATGTGATTGAATAGTCTGAGCCACCACACTCGCAATATCCTGTACTTCCGATGACAGAAACCGGGGTTTGAGTCCCATTTGGTGTTTTTTCCGCTCTACCTTTATGAAAATGCAGGTAATCTTCCTCTGAATTCCACCCTTATCATCCGTAGTATACTAGCTTATTTAGAACATATCGCTACAACTCAAGCGCGTAGTAAGACATGGCGACAAAAATATAAATAAATTAAATACGCTGATGAGGATGATACGGGAAAGATTGAATTCAAAGGGAATTGGCTTGGAGAGAAAGTGGGGAACCACTTGAGATCCCAACCCTAACCTCCGCATAGCCAGCAAAACAAGCTATATGATCCTGACTGTCCCCGTGGCTACCAATGGAGGAAGTTGGGATAATTTTGCACCATGGTTCATAACTATAGGGGAACCCCAGCTCCCTTCTCGGTCAAACCTTCCTCTGTACCACGACTAGGCTAAGTGTATCGAGTCCACAATGATTCGAACGGAAGCCTCTTAAAAGTGTTCTTTTTGTAAACCGAAGGTTTTGCCAGATTTACAAGCGTGAGAGCGAGCGCGTGACTAGCAGATAGCTCTCGATAGTTGTTGACAATAAGGCAAAGGCTAGAATCTCAGTTCAGTGAATTGAGGGTGGTTTTTGACAAGTGATTTATTGTTGTGGTCTTCCCATCCTCTCTCCGTGCTGATGGTGAGTCTTACTATATATAGTTTATGGCCTTACCAATTAAATTAGGCCGTTAGTAGCAAGTTTGCTAAACCTATCGATAATAATAACAATAAAGTCAAATAGCATGTCAAAATGAAAAGTTTTTCTAGCACTCAATGAAAGAACATACAATGATATTGCCTAGCGCCTGTAAACTAGACTGTTCCGGTTCGAGCGCGCACGCTTGTAAATTATAACCAGTTCTACCCTTAAACGCGCTCTCGCTCACTTGATCAAGTATGGCTACCGCTCATTACAACCAATTTGTCAGTCTAGCCATACCCTAAAGAGCAATATTTCAAAAATCTTGACCACAGTCTAGATCTAATTTTATATACTTTCCTAATACCTTAGGCCTGTGCTTTATAAATACATTTAGGTTGGAGGGCAGCGAACAAGATAAAATAGAAGTGTTTTTGCAGTTTTTATTATAACAAAACTTATTTTTGGTCAAAATAAACCAAACCTTGTTCTAGTATAAATCTAGAGTGAAATTATCTTCACATTGTGACCCTGACAGTTCTTGAATACATATCAAGGATGTTGTAGAGTGTAATAACTTTTTATATTAATTTAAAAAGTGTATTATCTAATGTTATTATACTCATTACGAGTATTCGAGAACTTTATGAGTTCAACATGTGAAGAAAATATTTCTACTGGAGAAACGTTTGATTTATTTTGGCAAAAATGTTTTACTAAAAATCTGCGGAAAACTTGACCTTTTTTCTAATATACTATACTACCACCTTAATATTGACATTTATTACGGATAATCTGCCGGTGAATGCAGTACAAAAAGTATTTTTTTCATATAAATTAAACTTTTTATGTTCTATTTAAATAGTGCACTAGAGTTTGTGGTCGTAGGAATAAGTTGGTGAGGTTATCAAGGCTCTAATATCAGCCTGATTGAGATTGAATATGGTTTTCCACATTTGATTTATCAGTGTGTGGTTTTTCACATTTTACTTATCGGTGTGGTTTTCCAAATTTTATTTATCGGTATAGTATTCCACATTTTATTTATCGATGTGGTTTTCAATATTTTACTTATTAGTATAGTTATACACATTTCATTTGTCCGTGTGGTTTTCCACATTTTATTTATCAGTGGGGTTTTACACATTTCATTTGTTCGTTTGGTTTTATACATTTTACTTATCGGATAGGATGATTTATCATTCTAGTTTTTCACTTATGATTTATCACTGGGAATGATTTATCACTATAGTTTTCCAAATGTTATATATATATATATAACTGAGGTTTTCTACATATGACTTACTATGGTCTTACACAATATGTGATATATAAGCGTAACTGTAGTTCTTCCATCCCTTTTCCACGCTTATTCGGGTGCAGTTTCTCTAAATCTATGCTTCTCTTATCTTAGAGAACACCGTTAGTTATGATGCTGTTAACCGTAATAAATTTTTTAATAAAAAGAACCCTTACTTTTGTTGAGCAATTTTAACCGAGTTTGGTGGCGAAATACACGCCAAATGCTTTACATTCGTTCCCTCTCTCCCTCATCCAGACACATCAGTTAATTAGTGAGGTGCTATCAGTCAATTAAACACTGTCGCACGTAGAAGCTCGTGGAAGAATAGTGATTCACTTTCAGATAACAACACGAAGAGGAAAGGTTTTGTTCGCCTACCTGCAATAAGCTTGAATCGTTTTCAATTAGGGTTCATTTAGAGGTCATGTGATTAAAAAAAAAAGAACGGTAATATGCTAGTTGGTTAATTTTACGTATTCCCTGAAATAAAATACTTTTTAAACGCACTGAATGCTATGTTGATTCTTATAAATAGATTTTAGAATTTGCTTTTTTTTACTGTTTCATTGATGGCAATTAAATATGAAAAACACGTAATTGCGATTCAAATGATAACGTAATATGACACATTTATTAAAACTGAAACGAATTTATACAGTTTAACAAATTAATTTAAAATTACGATTTAATTATTTCAAAACAGATCCGAGGTATAATATTTTTGCAACAACCAGTTTTAGAGCTCATTATTATATTCCTTTTAATTGGGAGTTATTTGTTTGAGATGTGACAAAATAAATTTACCCAAGCAAGAAAAATTAGTTTTGTAGCGAATAGTTTAACTGTTCGAAGAGCTTTGTAGCGTTGGGTAAATATTCTATTATTTTACTCCATGTAAAAAAAAAGTACTTTAAATCATAGACACATGAAATTTTCAACGTGTACGGTATAAACCTAATGTTTTATAAGTGAATGACGTATAAATTGATTTGTTCTAATACAAGAAATAATATAGTTTAACATTACTGTGTTTCTAAAGCTAAATATTGTATGTGGCATTATGTTATTATTGGTGACCTGGCGGTATAGGGGTAAGGTGTCAGACTTCTGTGCTGGCGGCCGGGGTTCAATCCTCGGTCCTGGCACAGATTTATCTGATTTCCAAACCCTTCCTTCACCTCTGACAAGACATCTTGTGAATGTGAGGAATGCCAGGCCTCCACCGTGGTTCGGATTCCACGTTAAACTGTAGGTCCTTCATTTCATCTCACAATCACCCTACCATTACACATTAGCGTAAGTGCGTATAACCCGAACGGGTAGTAAGACGTGGTGCTAATAATAATATGTTATTATTATTATTATTATTATTATTATTATTATTATTAGCACCTCGTCTTACTACCCGTTCGTGTTATACGCATTTACGCTAATGTGTAATGTTGGGGTGATTTTGAGATGAAATGATATTTTAGTTGACTACTTTGTTTGAAACCTCTTTTCTAATGTGATTAGCAATACACTAATGAGTTTAAATTCTGGAGGAATGTCATGACTGCCACATTGTTCACTGTTTTCTCGCTTTAATATTTAAGCTAGAGTTTTAAGAAGGTGTATTTAGCTTTGATAGACAGCAGATAATACCTTATTCCTTAGAAGTTGAAATACAGAAATTAAGAAATCATCTTTTTGGACATGCAGCACTTTTAGCGTATTATACATCAAGTCATGTTATCTACAGCTTTCACTTTCGATAGAGATTATCAATACATATAAAATAGCGCTATTAGCACAAATTACTTTTAGCACCAATGCTTACTAACCTTTCGGATTTTACGCTTATATACTAATTACGCTAATACCTGGTATCAAGAGGATTATATTTAAAGGAAGTGTACCCACATTTGCGTGGAGAGAGAGAGATATGGGAAAACCACTTTTGAAAAAGCCCACCCTTTGTACAACAGACCAAGATTCGTGCCTCAATCTCTCCGTTATTGTCAGTTTATTCTATTTCAAGATAAGCGCCTTAGGCCATGTGGCCACCGAAGCGGATTTAATAATATTATAATAAGATGTTATCAATGTTTACCGCAAAAATATGTGTTGCGTATTTTCTCTAAGGTGCTCCAAATGTCCATTCTTATGAAAATCAATCCAAGCTTGTGAGGGGTGTTGGGAAGGGGGGGAGGGGGATGAACGAACCCCTGTCTCTCTCTCTCTGTCTACCCCTGTGTTATTCTCTCCCTTCCTCACTTGCCAGGTTTCCCATGTCTAGGATTACAAGGCAGACTTTTTTTTTTTTTAGTTGAGCCGGTAAACTTTGTGTCCAGCACTTTTTACCTTACCTAGCAATGTTACCCCCCCCTCTCTCCCCCTTCGTGTTTCACAATATAGGGGTGGTGAGGGAGGGGTAGAAGATGAATAACACCTACCTCTTTTTCTGACACCCTGTTTCAGTCGCCACCACTTCTGTCTAGGGAACTAAAACAGACGGGGGTTAGATTCATAGGCCTTGGATCGATTCTCTCTATATCAGGGGTCGCCAAAATCGATAAAAATAGGAGCTACTTTCAAAATGTCATATTGTTTCGTGAGCTATCAGGTATATATACACTTGCCTATCATTATTATTATTAGCACCGCGTCTTATCTACCCGTTCGGGTTATACGCACTTACGCTAATGTGTAATGGTGGGCTGATTGTGAGATGAAATGGAGGACCTACAGTTTAAAGTGGAATCCGAACCACGGTGGAGGCTTGGCGTTCCACACATTCTCAAGTTGTGATTAATACATGTATTGTCAGAGGTGAAGGACGGGTGTGGTAATCAGATAAATCTGGGCCGGGACCGAGGATTGAACCCCGGACCCGTAACAGAGTGGTTTGCCACCTTACCCCTAGACTCGGAGAGGGTAGATTAGAGCCGTACACATCTTGAGCTCAAGGCAACCTTCTTCAATGATGAGTTATGAGTCACTTTGAGAAATACATTATTATTATTATTATTATTATTAACACCGCGTCTTACTACCCGTTCGGGTTATACGCACTTACGCTAATGTGTAATGGTAGGATGATTGTGAGATGAAATGGAGGACCTACAGTTTAACGTGGAATCCGAACCACGGTGGAGGTCTGGCATCCCCTACATTCACAAGATGTCTTGTCAGAGGTGAAGGAAGGGTTTGATAATCAGATAAATCTGTGCCGGGACCGAGGATTGAACCCCGGCCGCCAGTACAGAATTCTGACACCTTACCCCCTTTATTGTTGTAGTTATAGTAGTAGTAATAGTAGTAGGTCAACCTGGTTGATATTTGGGTAAAGTGAGCAATTTAGAGCCCGATGTTCGTGGGTTTTAACCCAGCCAGGGGCGACGAATTTTTCTTGAGTGATAAAAATCCTTAACACAACTTCCTCAGGAGGGGAGGTAAGGCTGTTGGTTCCATGTCGATTGTGGCATGTAAGAGAACCCTGGAAGGACCCTTTCTAGGCAAAATTAAAATTAGTGGGTCCTTTGGTGCTCACTCGTAAACATTCTTGTGTGTTAATATATTGAGTCGGTTCAGAGAGTGTACGTTAATTACCTCAAATAAAAAATTATAGTATAAATAATGTATAATATGTGGTAAATTAAGGTTAGGCCTACATTAAGTTGTTGCTATCACATTATGAAACTAGCTTTGATAAACCAAACTTCTTGGTAGGATAACTTTTATGCCTTATCTAATTTAATTAAGGTGGGAGGATAAGGGAAAAGAGGAAAGGTAAATTTTATATATTAAAAAATATTTGGTCAGAACAAATAAAATATTTATTCAGTAGGGTCATAGAGTATAATTTTTTCCAAATAGTGACCTTAACAGTTGTTGAATATTCGTCAAGGATATCCTCAAATTTAATGACAACTTTTTCTCTTCCTTTAAAATAGTTTCTTTTCTAATGACGCTATGCTCATGACAGATATTCAACAATTGTTGATATCACCATGCGAATAAAATTAAACTATAGGTTTGTACTGAAGCAATAATTTATTTATTTTTACAAAAAATAAAGTTTAGCCATAAAAACTGCAAAAATTCGCGTACCCCACCATCACACCTTAAGACTTGGTATCACCAGAGAAAGCTATTTTATTACTATGTCTCTTAAGTCATAATAAAATACAATAATTTTTGAGTAAATTAAATTGTCATTTTTTGAGGATTTTGTTAATTTCCAAATTATTATACACGTATGTATAAAATGACTATAACCAATTGGTTAAAATTGTGATTTTAAGTAAAGTTCTTCATAATAATTTATTGTATTCGTGATATCTTTTTTTTTTAATTCTTATAAATCTCGAATCTTTAGAGTACCATAGGATTCAAATAATCGAGGATTCGAACTTCTCATCTCCAATTAGAATTCTATACCTTATTTAATTTGGTGATGCGTCTGTCTACTGAAATAAAGGTCTCAGGTTATATTTCAGTCTTGGCCAGAAAATGTATAGTTGTTGAAATTGAGGCTTCCACTTTCACAGTGATAATTAATGGCTTGGGGGCTGGGTGTACTGCTGGTTTTAGAATAATTAAGTTTGTAAGTCGTGTTCTGATGTCATCCATCTTTTCAGAAAGTATATCTTAAATAACCAGAATTCAAAAATTATTTAAAGAAAATGTAACCTTAATTTCAAGTTCTACCTTTTTTACCAGTTATCCACTATACCTATAAAATAAACGTGATTATCTTACAAATGAACATCTAGAGCGCATTTTAGAAAACATAAAAAAATTACGTCCAATATTTATGACATATTAGTATATTATTAGTGATTTTTATATGTGTTAATTTATATGATATGATATATATTTTTTATCACCCCTATCCGTTCAGGCTATACTCATATATGATAATTTCTCTCGTGGGTAAGTGACGAGTAAGGAAATATTTTAGAGGGAATTTACCAGCATTTGCGTGGAAGGAGAGCGAGAAACAATTTTAAACCAAAAAAACACATCAATAGACCCAACTGGTTTCGATCCCGGATCTCCCCGCCTTCAGCAGGCCAGTCTAACACAAGGGTGACGTCTCTGAATCTTGTAGGTATTAATAACATCTATCATAAGGGATAAGTGAAGATAACAAGGCCTTCCGTATGAATACGTGAAATCAGATGTGGTAGCATTGTCTAACTGTCAGACATGTCCATTCGTAAGAAAGTCGGGGTGTATAACAAGACACTATAGAAAGTGTGACAATGCACTAAAGAAACCATTGTGTTCGTTTTGACAGTTAATCTATACTTTCGCCGAATGGTCTATCGATTTATTTCCTAATTATTTATGAAAACAACCTTGGCTATGTTCTTTTTTACTGTCGTAGGTTTATTCTTTAAGGTGGCTGTGATCGTTACTCGAACTGAGTAATAATTTTAAAACAAGTTTTAACTATAAATATTTTTTTTTTCACAAATAGACAATTCATTAGTTAACATAATAGGTTATTAAATAATTTGTTTCTTAAATGCTATGAAAAATAAACTAAACAAAACTCCAAACAAAATTCCATACTATGATTTGTTTACGTTTTATTAATTTATTTAATTAAAATTATGTTTTAGATTGAGTGTCAAATCTCACTTTTTGTAAGATATAATATGCTAACAATTAATAACTAACGGCTAGTAAGAAGCGGTACTAAAAAAACATCTAGATATCTCTGAACCCACCTCAGTGGTCAAATGGTCTAAGATGTCACTCTCACAATGTAGTGGACTGCCAATTGAGAACAAATCTAGATTTTAATCTCATTCAGGTCTACTGAGGGCGGTTTTTCCACTCCAACTACACGCAAATGTGATTACACGTTCTCTAAATTCAACCATTCTCATCCCCATGCCATTTGGATGAAACACATCATATATGTACATCTGTACATCCCAAATGGGTAGTGAGTCATGGTGACACAAACGTTTCCTTCTGAAACCATTTTGTAAGTGATACGCTCTAAGGTTTGAGTAGCTACAAATTATTATTATTATTATTAGCACCGCGTCTTACTACCCGTTCGGGTTATACTCACTTACGCTAATGTGTAATGGTAGGGTGATTGTGAGATGAAATGAAGGACCTACAGTTTAACGTGGGATCCGAACCACGGTGGAGGCCTGGTATTCCTCACATTCACAAGATGTCTTGTCAGAGGTGAGCTACAAATTAACATAGAGTCCACCTTAAGGTGGGAGTGCAAGGTACGATAGTTAAGGACACTTATTTTTTACGGTTTTTATATAAAAAAAATTTTTTTTTGTCAAAATAAATCAAATCATTCTCCAGTAGAAACATTGATTTTAATTTTCTTCGCCTGATTAAATAAACAGTTATAGAATATCTGTCAAGGATGTTCTGAAATTTAATTATAAATTAGGTCTTCATTTAAAAAAGATTATCATCTAATGCCGCTATCATGAAATATATTCAAGAACTGTCGATACCCCCATGTGAAGAAAATTAAACTCTATGATTCTAATGGCATAATATTTTATTTATTTTAGTATTAAAAAAAGTTGCTGTAAAAACTGCATTAACACTGCCCCTTTCTCACGCGTCCTAGATTCTCTAGGTGATCTGGTGGTCTAATGGTAAGGGGACTTCTGTTCTGGGGTCCGGGGTTCAATCCTAGGTCCCGACACAGATTTATCTGATTACCAAACCCTTCCTTCACCTCTGACAAGACATCTTGTAAATGTGGGGAATGCCAGGCCTCCACCGTGGTTCGGATCCCACGTTAAACTGTAGGTCCTTCATTTCATCTCACAATCACCCTACCATTACACATTAACGTGAGTGCGTATAACCCGATTGGGTAGTAAGACGCGGTGATAATAATAATAATAATAATAATAATAATAATACATTCTCTAGTTGTTTTATTTGTCTACACTATATTTTGTGACTGTTTGCGTTGAGGTTTTACAGAAGGAATAAAGTTGTCTACAAGTTTTCTTGTACTCTTACTTTACCTTAAAAGCTAGCAAATTTACCTTGCGTTGTTCCACCATGGAGTATCTAATAAAACCTATTCTACACTAGCGGTTAAAACGCTAGCAACCGCGCCTTTGAATAAAACCCTTGTTATCAAGTTGGAAAATAAGTTTTCGTCTAGACCATCGTTTGACCGCTACCTATGGAGGCGTTAAAACCGCCTAGCGTTAGAAACACGAATCAAACTACACCAGGCGTTAACAGACAGTTGTGCCTCAATGTCACAAGTCTTTTAGCAGGAATAATAAATACTCTTCCTCAAGATGGTATCACGTTTTGCGATATTTTCATTAGTTTATTTAATTTATTTTATTTAACACCACGTCTTATTACCCGTTCGGGTTATATACGTTAAGTACTAATTACGCTAATGAATTGAGAATTGGGAAAATTGAATTTAGAGGGATTGAACACTCATTTGCGTGAAGGGAGAGTGGAAAACAGTTTAGGAAAAAACACCCGCAGTTCACCCGACCGAGATCCGAACCTCGATCTCCCCGTCCTCGGCAGTCGAGCACAACACGACTATCGCGTTAGATAACTACGCCACCGAGGCGGGTACCAAATAGTTCATCAAATGAAACCACAGGCATTCTATAGTACAAAAAATAACTTATCTGGGTACATTCTGTGATTCAGAAACATAATATGAAACTGTTCTGTTGAGATAAGGTTAAATAATGTGGGGTGAGTCCAGCATAATCTCTTTTGACGAGTTTTTTTTTTTTTTTGC
>CABFOV010000164.1:103575-118180 GCA_902141375.1 Timema poppense | reverse complement strand
CCAGTGGCACTCGACCAAGATTCAAACCCCGGCTTTCCTGTCAGTATAAGCTTGATGCAGCTGTAAAGGCACAATACAAATCAAATAATTATAATGAGGAGGGTATCTTAAAGAAAATGCACCAACGTTAATACGGAAGAAAAATAGCTCCAATGCTAAATCACATTTGAAAGTTAAAAAAAAAAAATCAAACGTATCAGGATGGCCAACCTTCCTGTCAAATGCGATCAAACCAGCTTTGGTGGCCACGTGGTCTAAGGCGTAGCTCTTGTGTAGGACTAAACTGTCGATGACGGGGAGATCGGGTCACGAATACCGGTCAGGTTTACTGTGAGTGGTTTTCACAAATGCGGATACGTTTCCGCTAAATTCAACCTTTCTCAATCCTTAACGCATTAACGTAATTAGTACACATACGTATAAACTGAAAAGATAATAAATAAGACGTGGTGCTAAAATAAATAAAATAAAGACGACCAGATTCGAAGCGAATCTTAACGATTTAGCCGACTGGCTATGTTGTTACTACGTCGTTTCTAAAGCACCTAAAAAAACTGTCAAGAAAGGGCAACTAAAATGACGACCACCCGCAATGATTTCTGGGAACTGTGTCAGTCCATAATCAATGGCCGGTTTTCTTGTCAGTGTCGTCCTTGACCTAAAGGTGTTCGTGACTTTGCGTGACCTGACGTTGACCTGACCCGAGCTTGCATACCGTGAGCACCCACCACGTTCACCCTCTAGGTGGCGTGCGGGGGTGGTTGAGGTAATATCCTAGCCAAAAATAAAGTCAATTCGTCATGGGAGTGGTAGTAAGTGACAGCTAGTGTAAGGTTTTTAATAAAAAACAATGATTAAAATTAAATATGTGGAAATTATTATTATTTTATAAGTAATAATATATTATCAATCAAAAGTGTTAAAGTGGGATGAAAGGGGACGTGAGAAAAGGCCAGTGTTTTTTTTTAAATTTTTTATGTAAAAACTTTTTTTGGGCCAAAATAGGTAAAATATTTCTACAGTTGAAACATAGTTTAATTCTCTTCACATGATGATATCAACAATTGTTGAAAATATGTCATAAGCATGATGGAATTGTCTAACAAACTTTTTAAACTAAGAGAAAAAGTTGTCTTTAAATTTCAGAACATCCTTGACAGACATTCAAGAAATTTTAAATTCCCCATCTAGTAAAAATTAAATTCTATGTTTGTATTAGATAAATATTTTATTTATTTCGGCCAACATTTTTTTCTGCCATAAAAACTGCAAAAACACTGCCTTTAACTCGCGTCGGCTTCAACCCCACCTTAATAAACGCTTCTAATAATACTGCCCCAAGTATTACTGTACAATTGGATTTTTCATAACTTTTTTAGCACCACGTTTTCTTAATATCTATTCAAGTTGTACGCATTTTTTTAACTTATTGAAAAAACATTTTATATTAAATAAAACTATTATGCTTTTCTTTTAGTGGTTGAGGCAACAAGATATAATTATTATAGTGCATAAAATAATAAACTAAAACATATTATATTCATACTATTGTATCTTCTTATAACAGACCATAATTTTTTTTTTATATAACTTGTCAAAAGAGCCATACAAAATATTATTTTAAAATGAAATTTTTTATTTTTTAAACAAAGTGAATTAACCCATCCAAAGACTGGTTTTATGAAGTCATTGATCTCCTTTACTTCTGATTGCTAACCATCTTAATTTATGGAGTGAAAGTTCGTATTTCGATAATGTAAGCATGATTAAAAGATAGAAATAATTAAAAACAAAGTTGTTTGTTGTAAACATTTTAACTGCCTAAAGTGATAGCAGCTGAACGTATGGTCTTTCAGATCATGTGTTTTGGTGAATAGATTCATTAGAGTAGATTTGGTAACTTTTTATACCTGTCAGTTACCACCACTCCTATGATGGTTGGACTGTAGTTAACCCCCATTGTCATGCATCCATTCAGACCACTAGCGTTATGGGAGGTCATTATTTCTTTACACCGGGAGCTAAACATTGATTTGGAACACTACGACCATACGTTTTATGGTACCCTTATTTACCTAGTTTATTTTATTGTGGTATGTAAATTGCTTATCAGTGTCTCATAAATTTATGGGAATTTTATTAACATTTTCCCTATTTCGGGGAAACAGTTAAAATATGTTGAAAATATTTGGATTATATATTGATTTTTTATCTTATCTATTTAATAGCTTTTAAGTTTACATATTTAGATAAAAGAGTTAAAAACAATTTATTCTTAGAGTTAAGGGTGGGGAGGGGTTAATAGATGAAATGCACACTCATTTGATTGCTGACTGCACCATACCTTCTCGTTAAGGTAACAAAATGAAATTCTGAAAAGTTAATTTGTTATTTGTAAATAGTTGGTAGCCATGGCTGAGCAGGGTGCAGGTGGGGGTGAAGAAACCTCGAGAAAAGGCCAGCTTTTTGATGGAAACACAATTTTCTTTATCTGAAGTAACAATGTTACTCGGTGGAGACATTTCCTTGTATTGAAGTAACATTAACATTATTATTAGCACCGCGTCTTACTACCCGTTCGGGTTACACGCACTTACGCTAATGTGCAATGGTAGGGTGATTGTGAGATGAAATAGAGGACCTACAGTTTTACGTGGAATCCGAACCATGGTGGAGGCCTGGCATTCCCCACATTCACAAGATGTCTTGTCAGAGGTGAAGGAAGGGTTTGGTAATCAGATAAATCTGTGCCGGGACCGAGGATTGAACCCCGGCTGCCAGCATATAAGTCTGACACCTTACCCCTAGACCGCTAGGTCACCGTTAACATTAACAATTTGTCTAGATATATTAAAGGCAGAACCCACTCACTGACCACCGTATTTACCCAACGGCTGGGCCTGTTAACTTTAGATTTTGCATGAACATTTATTTTAGGCCCTAAGCAACAGTTATGAGGGGAGACAGAGGGCGGGTTGCGAAACTCAACCTCTAAGGGTTAAAAATGGAAATTGAAAGTTTATTTAACTCATTTATGTATATTTTGAACCAGCGGATAGTAAGCCTGAAAATTAAAATGAATGTTAATTTTTAGAATAAGGTGAGATTTTTGTTGGATTTCTCAAATTTCATCCCCTAAGTGGCTGGAGAGCGGCAGGAATGTGTGGGACTCACTGACTCTTTCATTATCGTATATCCCCAACCCCAGGTCTGAAAACTTGAAATTCTACTTTGTAGGAAAGTAGCGGGAATATTTTCCCATTTAACCAGAAAAATATAAAATTATGAAATTTCAAAATGGGGTTTCGGAAAATGTGGAGCCTTTATATAAATAGATTTTTTTAGATGTCATAAGGTAGAAAATTAAAATTTAGCAGACATGTGGAAAGATGACTCCAGAAAAGCAAATAAATATTAATTTTAAAATTTCTAAAAGTGAATTGGAGAAAAGGGGATGAAGGTGTTTAAAATTTCATAAACTAAAATCATAAATTACTTATAAATGTGGTTGAAGATTGAGGATTATCAGGTAGGTATAAGAAGCACCCCAAAACACCATTAAGGTCCGACCCTTAAATTTAAAAATTAAGAATCGGTAAATAGGTAAGAATCTCAAAACTAATATAAAAACACATTGTGTGATATAAAATAGAAGATAAACATTATAATGAATATACATTCTTTGAGAGCTGAATGACGACTGGACATTTCTAATTTAAAAATTGAAGTATGGGAAATGAAAAATTATAAAATTGACACAATAAATTATATGGCTCCCTATTTCTCAATGTGGTTTAAAATTAATATTTGGTAAACATGTTAAAGAATCAAATACATTTATAATCTCAAAATAGGAATGTGCAGAGCTAAAAAAGGATGGGGGGGCGGAGGGGAGGTAGTAAAGTAAATTTCTTCATAAATAATATTGAATATTCTTTTTGGCATGGAAGAAAATTTAAATTTGTCAGGTTTATAAAAGGAACACCTCTTTTATAAAATATAAACATAATTATTTTTCATCTCCTCGATAATCGATACCCTATTCGATACTATTAAACATAAAATTGAATAAATGCTTATTTTGTGTGCATAGTAATTTGGTCAAAAGACAAATGTTTAATTTGTTTCTGTATGTCACAAGATAAGGAAACTAGTAAATTAGGCTATTAAAACAAATTAAACAAGAAGTAAACAGACAAAAAATAACATTTGCAATTATTAATAGGCCCACAGTAGATATTTTTATTACTTATTAAGTAACAAAAGATCATGAAAGTCAAGTTTTTTATAGAAAAATTTGCATAATAAATTGCATGTAAAATATTATAGATATTTGTCAGGTTGTAGGCTGGCATACGGCCTATGTGTCAAGAAAATAAACATAATAAAATAAACCCGTTTGAGTTGTTAATAATAATACTTAAGAGTGATATTGAGATTTTGAGAGCATAGTATCGATTATTGCGATACCAGTTAATTTAGAGGGTATCTAAGAATCGAGTATCGGTATCTGCCTACCATCAGTTACTTTATACAGCTTGTAGTATAAAATAAGTATTATAACATGAATTTCTTTCTTAGCCATACAAAAGAAGGTCAATTTTTGTATAAGAAAATATTGTTTATTATTAATTTGATGTTAAAATCCCTAGCTAGCCGATTCTTTACTTAATAATATAAATCAATAATATCTTCATGAATGAAAGTTATGATACATTCTCACAAACTTTCTCATGCCATATACGTTTCAAATTTCAAAAAAATAATCTTAACTCAACTACTTTTAAATAAAATCAAAAATAAATTGGAGACCTGGTGGTCTAGGGGTAAGGTGTCGGACTTCTGTGCTGGGGGTCCGGGGTTCAATCCTCGGTCCCGGCACAGATTTATCTGATCATCAAACCCTTCCTTCACCTCTGATAAGACATCTTGTGAATGTGGGGAGTGCCAGGCCTCCACCGTGGTTTGGATTCCACGTTAATCTGTAGGTCCTCCATTTCATCTCACAATCACCCTACCATTACACATTAGCGTAGGTGCGTAAAACCCGAACGGGTAGTAAGATGCGGCGTTAAAAAGACTAGAAGTCTTATCGCCTCACATACAAAGTACGCCAAGTAGCTTTCCCTATTCTGAGCTAGCTCTAGCCAGTCCACCTCAGTACACCATATTTCTTTCACGTCCATCAATAAACTACCTTTAATAAATTAGAGGTAGGTTCAAAATTGCAACTAAGCGTCTATGTTTAACTCTTTGCCATCTAAATATTTTAAGTAAAATTCATATATCGTATTGGTTGTAACCCTGGCTACAGACAGACATAGCTGTAATAATCACATATCTTAGTTTGGTAGTAACGTATCCATTATAATCTCAATGAAAGAAAATTTACGATTATAATACTTTAACTATAATTTAAAAATAAAAAAGATTATTTTTATATTTTTGACATGATTTTTTTATATGGAAATTTTAGAAATATTTGTTGTGAAAGTTTCAGGTCTCCAATAAATATTGACATCTAGAAATAAATAAATACTAATTTTTTAGCTTTTGTTAGTAGATTTAGTTTATTACATTTCTTTAGGGTGGACTAGGATGTAATATACTGACATCCCTTTAAACAATAAATAATGACCACCCAAAACTTAGAAGTGCGTGTAAACAAAGTTAGAAATAGTTTTATTTCGTTATTTCTTCCTTAGATATATTTGCGATGGAAATCGAGATATTTTTTGTTTTAAACCAGATTAAAAAAAATATTTAGTTACTAGAAAACCGTTTAATATTCCTAAACTTATTGCTAAACAATAATCAAGGGATTTGCCTTAATTGATGCAAATATAAAGTTTTATTTATATTATATAATATATATAGATTTTTATATTTATTTGATATATTTAACGTCACCTTTCTGAACCAACTGATTATATCAGCATACAACTGGTAAAATCATTTAAATCCAGAACAAGCGCAATATCCATCCAAGGTCATTAATTCATAACTGTGAAAGACGAAATCCACATTTCATCAGTGATTAATTTTTTGACCATTCCAAGAATTGAACCCACAATCCTTAGTTCAAGAGACAAACATGCTAACGACCGATATTAGTTGTCGGAACCATTTATAATAATATTATTTGTATTAGTTCTAAATTATAGAACAGACAAATATGTTTAATCCAAATAATAGTAATAAAAACTAATTTGTAAATGTAATAAATCCACCTTTTTTTATTCACCAATTCCCGCAGCTCTACAATTAACTTGTAGCGAATGGTTAAGCATGTTTACTAAATCTAAGATACCTCAGTCGATCCCAATAAAATACTTAAATAGTTTAAAACTTTGTGTGTTTTTCATTTCACCCTCTAAAACCTTAACAGCTGATAATTATCTTTAGAATATTGGTAGATTTGATTAGTAAATTTACATTCATAGAAAGTGGAAGCTGAATTGTCTAAATAAAAGAACATAAAATAATCATTATAATTATGTATATTTTTATTTTACCAAGAAAAGTGCAAACAATTTAATGTTTTAACTATAAGAACATTCGAATAATATAATTATATTTTAAAGCGTGCGAAATTAGATAGGATCGTAAATTGGTTAAACTCTTTGTAAAGTGATTTTAAACCACGCATACGTGTGAAGAAGATTTCGCTCTATCTTACACTCAAGTTATACTATTGAAATATATCCTTGAATCCCATTTTGTAAGGTTTTACTGTTGAAATACTTCCTTGAATCCCATTTCATACTATTTATTTTGTAGCCATATAAACTCACATACGCAATATAATCAAATGTAGAATCCGTGGGTTTATGGGTTTTAACTTCCTCAATAACTCTAGAACCAAATAGCCGATTCAAGTAGAACTTCAATAAACCTCTTAAGATAAACTTCCCCAGAAATCTAGACTTAACACCTTTAATCCGTAAAGGTTACTAAAATTAATTACAATTTATGAGTATGGATTAAACTGCTTAGAATAACTTTTGATTTTAAAATATTAAAACAAATATATATGAAAATTGAGATCTAATTATATGTATTTGCCTTTGTTCTAAGGACAATAAATATACCAGTAGTTCTGTGAACAATAAACCTAGTCCTTTCCATGTTATCTTTACTACAGTCTTAAAATTTCTTTTTGGACTTTAAATTTAAATATCTCCTATATTTTCTCCTGGAATTTGAAGCAGATATTTCTCCTTGGTGATAAAGCTATACAGAAAACAAGATAACAATATATTCATTAATACATTATATTCATAGACTAACAGATCTACCCGGCGTTAACCTGGGCAACGATTTTCCTTGTTTCAAATAAACAGAAAAAAATATCTCATTTTATTACTTCCCAGCCAATTTTTAATAGATTAAAAAAGTCTAGTAAAAATATTTAAAATTCCAGCTTCTAAGCGCACCTGTTTATTCACAGAGTTTATTAATTTTGAAATGTTATCCCTCTGCTTGAGGTAGATAGCGTGCAATGCTCATTACAGATAGACAGACAGACAGGCAAACCTTTTTTTTTTAGCACCGCGTCTTACTACCGGTTAAGGTTATACGTATAAATTTTGTGAATATAAATAATAACCATGGTGCACGTGGCCTGAGACGTAAATTACGCAATGTAAGTTGAAATAAAAAAATAAATATATCCAATGAATTTATTTATTTAATGTATGGCGTACATCTGCAGTACCTTGATACATGTAATTATTTACAAGATAAATTACTTAGTCATAGTATGTTGCAAACATAAAAGCAAATTAACAATATTATTAAAGATCGTAGACTTGTTAACACAATGAATAACGTCAAATTTGGATTTCCAACAAACGCAACCAGTTTATGGCTGCGGGATTAGCATCAATAAAGTCCTTTTTGGTTCCTTCAAATTTTCTGATTGGACAGTCATGTATGATGTGATACAATGGTTGTACCAAAACTCCGCAGTCCCATAGGTAGCCCTAATCAATCGATTGCTTAGAATTATAAATACAAATATTTTGAAATCAACTATTCAATAAACACCATTTTGAGTGCCGCCATATTAAAACGATTAACAAAATTGTAAAACTCTTTACATAAATCGTTCGGCCTAGGTCCAAAACGTGTCCCTGACAAATCTCGTTAAAATTTACTCCACCCATTTGAAGGTCAGCGTGAAATGAACAACAAACAGATGAAATGCCAAATGGTCAAGTTTAAACAAAACCTCGCTTTACTCGGCTAATTAATTGTTCAACCATCCTGCTCTATTTGTTTGGTTTACATATTTTATTCCACTTTCTCTGTTTAATCTAAGATTAACATTATTAGAATAGGTATTTTTGAAAATAACTATTAATTTTTACCTACAGTAGCCCCATGACTTCTTTGGTGCTGACTGACGGCTCACAACTGACTTCTGACAGTCAAAATTTAGGTATATACCTAAATTTTGACTGTAAGAAGTGACATCTGCTAAACACATGTTCTCTCAGATCATATGTTTAGGCGTAGGGATACATAATTTCGCCCGATAACTTTTCAAAGCCGTCAGCTGTGAGCTGAAACTCAGCACCAAAGAAGCCATGGGGCTACTGTAGTTAGTAAAATGTTCTTGACTCTTCCGGAATATGGTACATTATTAGGGTAGCTAGCCCTGTCGATGACATCCCTACTGTTGGATCAATTTGCACCAAGCTTATCTTGATATTAGTGTGGCATTCCTGTACGTAAGTAGGAAATAATTTATGCTAACGTTCCAAACTCCTGCAATTTATCAAACGATTTGTCTTCAAGTTTGGAAAGCGCAGCGATAGTTGCGGGTGGGGGCTGGTGGAAGGCGGTAGGATTTTGCAAGGTGGGGGAGCTTTTATCACGGTAGACTTTGGAATGGAGGTAAATTACCTTACTCCACTTTGAGGAAGAAGCGTCTACAATCCAATATTGTAACATGAACCAACTTATTACACCAGTGCCTAACTTACAAACTAAGCTTAATCATAGAACATACACAACAACCAATCCTCTAGCCACTAATTCCTTCCTGTGAAAGGGGAATACACCAATTTCATCAATGATACTTTTTTTTTTTAGCAACGCAAGGAATCGAATCCAGGGCCCTAAGTTTAGTAGATAGATACGCTAACGAGTGAAATATGTGATTTGAACTTTTATTGACTTAAATTTTATGTATGCGAGTCAGCGTCTAACACAAATTGAATGTATAACACACTCATAATTGTCTAAAAAACTAGATATGTTGCTTTTTTAACGTGATCACAAGGTAAAAATAGGAAAAGTTAAATTTTTAGTAAAATTAATTATAAAAATAAATGTTTTAAAATATGTGGCTGGTGACTTTGCTTTTTCTTACACGATATTATAAAACACACTAAATAGAAAAAAAAAAGTCATAAATTATTTAAATGTGCACTTTCTAAACAACGGGAAAATATCGGATCATATGAAGTGCAGACTACTATAGTATCAGATAAAACACTTTATATTTACCTTTTAAACTTTGCTCACTTTATTTTAATAAATCTAAAAATAAGCTTGTACCCAATTACTTAAATAAACACACACTTATGGGTAGCACTTAGGAAGTGGTTAGTGATCTTCAACTTTCCCTACCACTCAGCTATAAGCTAGTAGCAGCTAAAAGTTCTTTAATGCAGATTTGATATGAATGTAATAGTGATTCTGGCTTGTCAACATTTTCGAAGTGAGCTAGAAATATATTTATTATAGTTTTTTGAGAATAATTTTGGGTAAATTGTATACATAATATGTACCTATATATGTACCTTAACATGTGGAACCAACTTCAGGGGTGTTGTCGGGACACAAACAATAGGGAAATAAGTAAGTATAAACACACCTCTTATTTAACCTTGTTTAAGAGTCATATCCTGTTTTTCTTTCCATAAATATGTTACCGCCTATCTTAACATAAAGTGCTTATAATTACTACCTTGCTCCCTAATTCAAACCTGGTAGCCAAGAGTTTACTGTCCGTTCAAAAGTTACATTATCATTAGCACCTCGTCTTACTAACCGTTCGGGTTGTACGCACTTAAGCTAATGTGTAATGGTAGGGTGATTACGAGATGAAATGGAGGACCTACAGTTTAACGAGTGATCCGAACCACGGTGGAGGCCTGGCATTCCTCACATTCACAAGATGTGATTAATACACGTCTTGTCAGAGGTGAAGGAAGGGTTTGGCAATCGGATAAATCTGTGCCGGGACCGAGGATTGAACCCCGAACCCCCAGCACAGATGTCTGATACCTTACCCCTAGACCGGCAGGTCACCGTAGATCTATTTTAATAGTTCGAACTAAATGGGGCTAAAAAAAAAGTCATGCCACTTATCTACATATTTTAATACTAGTCTAATTATTCGGATGCGTGTCTTTAAGTACGTCAAGAAACATTCACACGCACATATATAGTATTTATCCCACTTGTACGACCGAGTGTATGATGTTGCGTCAACCTATGAAGGGGAACTCTTTTTATTACACGCGACAATTTCCAGCTCATGAGCGTATCAATATTTAAATATAACGTGCCACTATCGTGCATACGTGGTAAGAAATAATCGATAACCTCCGTGGTTATTCAAACACTAACCAAAGGCTCTGAACAGCAAAATGTGTCGCCATATTAGCACAAATATTGATGTTTGCGTCGAGGTGTCAAGGGTAACTTTTTTGAAAATCTGTTAATAGTAATGGTTGGTATTATTATTATTATTATTATTAGCACCACGTCTTACTACCCATTCGGGTTGTACGCACTTACGCTAATGTGTAATGGTAGGGTGATTGCGAGATGAAATGGAGGACCTACAGTTTAACGTGGGATCCGAACCACGGTGGAGGCCTGGCATTCCCCACAATCACAAGATGTCTTGTCAGAGGTGAAGGAAAGGTTTGGTAATCAGATAAATCTGTGCCGGGACCGAGGATTGAACCCCGGCTGCCAGCACAGACTTCTGATACCTTACCCCTAGACCGCCAGGTCACCAGTAATGGTCGGTGAAGTAGGGATGTGTAGTTAGATAACTATTAGTCCCGGCTCGCTCTGAGCAACCTTTTGATCGTTCATTATTGCATTACTTTTCTTTTCATGCAATTTATAATGTATATTTTTTCCATTATCTTAATTAGAATTTTCAATCATAAGTACAACAATTTAAAATTAAAAAAATCACACAAAATTAATAACAGCAATTAAACATTTTTAACTCAAATATGTAACCTAAGATCACCAATGATTTTGTTTTATTAAATTCATACTTTGTGTCACTCCCTTTCTTTATTCTCCATAATACTTTAAACTAAAAAAAAAAAAAAACTATGGTCTATCAGAGCACCTTTATTGTTGCCTCACTGCTTCCCTTTACCCAGATTGACCACAAACCACTGCCTCACCAGTTAGTCGTTTGTCAGACGGTTGCACGCTCATGAGGTCAGGAAAGGCTTCACCAACATCTTTAGAGTCAAGATAAGTCGGACCAAAACAATAATGGAGCCACTTTCCCTCTTCAGACTTTTCATCTTTATACATTGTTGACAATATTAGCTGTCGAATCTTCCTCCACCTTCAACGAATAAAATATTGAAGTTTCAAATAATATGAAAGAGTCTATTCTATGCTAAGGCAGATAGTTGATTGATGAATATAATTATAATTGTTAACGTGCTTTCAATTTTAGTGAGAGACAGACAGACGGACTTTTTGAAAGTTGTTCATAATTAGCAACTTAGCCAGAGTTTCGTATAGAAAAAAAGATAAATGGTATCAAGTTACCGGTTCAAAATGTACTTACCAGGCCTGAGGAAGATGAAAACGACAACCAATGAGTTTCACTACCGAAAATTCTGCACGCACACCCTCGTGGATCACTTGCTCAAAATCTACCTCAAATTCTTTTGGTTCGAAGCTCACATTTCTCTTGTTACATTATTTTCTGATCATATTAAATATGTGAAAATATGATGGTTTCTTCTTTTCTCGTAGCAGACAAAAGACCAGTGGAATATACAACCCATCAGAATAATCTGATAAATAATTGTAAGAAATACTTTGGTGTGCACTCGAAGGTACCATCCATTAAAATCATATCTCACCTGCACAAGAATTTTATATTTGAACTGCAAGAAAATATCACCATACCCTTTTCTCTCTCATTCTTATCATTAGCACCGCGTCTTACTACCCGTTCGGGTTATACGCACTTACGCTAATGTGTAATGGTAGGGTGATTGTGAGATGAAATGGAGGACCTACAGTTTAACGTGGGATCCGAACCACGGTGGAGGCCTGGCATTCCCCACCTTCACAAGATGTCTTGTCANTTATATTATTATTATTATTATTATTATTATTATTATTATTATTAGCACCGCGTCTTACTACCCGTTCGGGTTATACGCACTTACGCTAATGTGTAATGGTAGGGTGATTGTGAGATGAAATGGAGGACCTACAGTTTAACGTGGGATCCGAACCACGGTGGAGGCCTGGCATTCCCCACCTTCACAAGATGTCTTGTCAGAGGTGAAGGAAGGGTTTGGTAATCAGATAAATCTGTGCCGGGACCGAGGATTGAACCCCGGCCGCCAGTACAGAAGTCTGACACCTTACCCCTATATCGCCAGGTCACTTCTCTCATTCTTGATTTTTTTTTAAACTCTTCGCCTTTCGTTATTTTCATTCTCATTATTGTAAGAACTTCATGGACTTCGTATGTAGATTGTGGAACTTAGGTAAACTTTGTAATCTTGCATGTGTGATATTATTTCTAGTACATACAATATCCTTTCTTGCTAAAAACACAAGGCTGCTGCTCGGTCTCATTATGAATTAGCTTTGTTGGTATTTCGCCTAGGTCTCCCTGGGCTTTTTTTTTTATCGCATTGGAGATAGATTTGCGACAAAGAACCTCGTCAGTCCTAGATTCATATGTATGAGTTCCTTCTACCAGATAAAAAGTTGTGTTTCCTATCGTGAAAAATTTAGCATTGCAATTATTTTTGGTACATCTCCAACACCGTTCTTCAGTAGTTTTCATAAACCTTTATGACTTGTATTAAAAGTTTTTTTGTAAATACGAATTTGTTTACCACTTTCACTGAATATAGTCAGGATTACACTACTTTCTTCCATCACAAAAAAAAAAGACTACAATATAAACAAAAATAATAGGCCTATATTTACTGAACAGACTAATAAATAATGAAATAGGCTAAACTAAAATCATAAAATAAAATATCACAGATAGGTACATTCAAAATAAGAACAAATAACAAATGAACCATAGGGTTTGTCAGATGGGGCAGATAAAAGTTGCTCAGTTAGAGTGAGCCGCACGTTCTGTGGCATTAGGCTACAATTGAAGAAAGACGAGTTGGAGACATAAAACAAACTTACCCAATTTCACCATCTCAGCGCCTTTGAAAAACAGGTAGGAGGAACAACAATACACGACCGAGCGAAACCGCACCGCGTGATCAACTAACCGAGCCCACCAATTGTCAAACGGCGCCCACTAGCGTTCACTTCAGACCTAAACATTCCAAAGAACTTAATCTAGGAAGAGAGGCCTGTCATAATCTAGTACAGAGTATTCTGGTCGTTTGGAGTTGGTTGTAGAAGAAAATGTTGTTACGCGCATTTCCCCATTTGTGTGGCCCTAATGTGTTCCCCCTCCTTGATCCTCTCCTTCCATGTTCTCTGGGTTTTCTTGTATTTATAGTGCCCGGATGGAATATGTCCGGCACTCTTGGACTTGGCTTTACAATGAGAAGTGCTTCGGCGTGGCTACATATAATTAAAAGTGTAATAATAAATTTCTTTTAGGCTTAATTACATTTTATTTTTGTAACCTTTTCAAAATTCTCTTTTTGGACTTTGATTGTTAAAATAATTAACTTAATAATCGTAAAAATCATACAAGTTTAAATTTCACGATGTTGGAGAGTAGTAAAAGATTGAGTTATCGGGACTTGGGTTTATTTTGGTGAGTTTGATTTTTGTTGGAATATTACCATTGACTTGATAGATAGAGTTCTCGATAATAAGGTCTATTGTTGTAGTTTGATAACTTTGATTTATTTAATGAAATTTTGCTCTAATTGGAAAAGCTTATATTGTTGTTTTATAGTACTCTTTCAAGTTTTTAGTATCTTTATTATTTCGTGTAAATTTATTCTTGTAAAATGGGAATAGGAATTGAAATCTTTAAATGAATGATGATAGAAGTCTTGAGGACTGACCTTTTTCAAATAGTAGTGTATTTACATGTTTACTTAATATGAGATAGATATAAAATTTGTATATTGTTTTTAAACTAGGGTCGATTTAACAAACTTTATAAGAATGTTCCCTACGACTATCATTAATAATTGAGTTTATGCCATCATATATGGTTCTACTTGTAACTAAACATATACATATATTCAATTATATTTTTAATGAATAAATTACCACCAAAAGCATTCTTTTTTATTTTCTCATGAATAGTATAAATACCCTTAGGATAGTTTTTTACATTTGTGTTTACTCTTCCTTTTTTTTTTGGGGGGGG
>CABFOV010000164.1:83644-101643 GCA_902141375.1 Timema poppense | reverse complement strand
ATCTGATTACCAAACCCTTCCTTCACCTCTGACAAGACATCTTGTGAATGTGGGGAATGCCAGGCCTCCACCGTGGTTCGGATTCCACGTTAAACTGTAGGTCCTCCATTTCATCTCACAATCACCCTACCATTACACATTATCGTAAGTGCGTATAACCCGAACGGGTAGTAAGACGAGGTGCTAATAATAATAATAATAATAATAATAATAATGAACTATTCGAATCAGTTCACCACCTTGAGGTGAACTAGGTCAAATTGAAATACAATACGAAGAGTCACAAGACAATCGAGAGTCTTTGGCCCAACCAGGTCCCATAAACGAAGTGACAAGAAATTTTATATTTTGAATATAAACTATACTTCCGATGACTGGGAGATCGAGGTTAAAATCTCGGGGGAGTTTGAGTTTCGAATCCCGGTTGGGTGTATTGAGGGTTGTCTTGTCCAAATGGTTTTCCACTTTCCCTCCACGCTAATGAGGGTAGACTTCCTCTAAATATAGCCTTCCTAATCCCCAAAAAACATTGGCATAATTAGTGCATAGGCGTATAGTCCGTACGGGTAGTAAGATGTGGTGTTAAAATTATGTATGCTTTAATTAATATTTAATAAAACTACTTTCGATCTTGGGATGGATAAATAACTTTATTACATTCTTCCCCTTTACCATATATTTTTATACACTTAATGCCTATATAAAACATTAGTGCCATGTCTTAAGTTATTATAGGAAACTGTTCATAGCATAATTATTACTGTATATTACATTGAATTAAAAATTATCATACATCTTTAAAAAATATTTGTTTTAACGTCTGAGGCTTCAGACTGGATTGTCGGTGACGATGAAAGTCAAGATAAGTCTTGACCGGGTGCATTAAAGGTGGTTTTTCACTCCTTTCCTCAAGCTAAATCAAGAGCATCTACTCTAAATTATCCTTATCATTCCTACAACGTAGATCATGTCGACAAACATAACAATAAAAAAATTCTAATAAAAATCGGTGAACGCCAAAATAAAACTTTTTATTTTATTTGAGGTAATAAAACGTTCATTTTATAAACCGACTGATTATAACCGCACACATAATATAAACTATATTTATTTTAGTACCGCCTTTTACCACCAGTTGGGGCTACATGCATATGCACTAATTACGCTAACGTTTAATTGAAGAGGAAGTTTGAATTAAAAGAAAGAATACCCACATTTGTGTGGGAAGAAATTGGGAAATAATGTAGGTAAAAACACACAGAGTACATGAAACTGGAATTCGATCTCCAATATCCTTCACCAGTCCAGTCTATTGCAAGAGTAACGCCGTAGACCATATGTTCACCGAAGTAGGATATAAAGCAACTTAAATTTAGAACAGACATAACACCCCGTTAATTGATTCATTACCGAGAAAGAGGAAACCTCGATTTCACTAATGGAAAAATTCTTGGCCATACCGAGATTCAAACATGGGACTCCTTAGCTTAGTATGAAGACAAGCTACCATCTAATCTGAACTAAAAATAAAAACAACTTCTTAGTAACAAAGTTGAGAAATATTTATTTCTTATATCATCTTCCCCGTTGTCATTTCTTCCTTCTATCAGGACAGAAGGATTAAACGAGTCTTGTGAAATTATTAGACCTTTGAGCGTTTGGTTCGTATCGCCTGTTCACACATAGTTCCTTTTTCCAAGGAACCCTTTTATATTTTTTATCTTCTCCGAGTAATCAAGACTATGTAAGGAGGGGTTAAATGGATATTAACGACTTTCAAAAGTTCAAAACTTCTCACTACTTTTAGCTATGTTTAGCGAATATGACCTCTATAGAGAAAAAGGTCGGCCAAAACCGTCGATCGAAACTTACATTAGTTTACCCGGTTTTATCTTGATATTGGCGGTCTTTTTTTTCTCTCTCTCTTTGAACAAGAAAATAATATATTGCTAATATCTCTACTCTGTATACTTTAATGTAACAAACCCTTAAGAATACATCTTCAATAGTTCCAATTTTGTTTCTAGCACCACGTCTTACTACCCTTTTTGCCCATATACTTACTGTATGTACTAATTACACTAATCGTTTTAAGGATGAAGAAGGCTATATTTATAGGAAGTGTAACCGCATTTGAGTATGTATATATATAGAAAGAGTGTAAAACAATTTTAGAAAAACCACCTTCTGTACGCCCGGCCGAGATTCGAAACTCAAACTCCCCGTCATCGGCAGTCTAGTCCACAGCGAGAGTGACGCCTTAGACCATTCAACCACCGAAATGAGCATATAATCTATTTAGTTTATTGTGCAGCCCATTTTACTTCCTGCCTGGTATATCAAAATTTTTAGAATAGTATTGATTATAATGAAATTTTAGAAGAATTACAATCGTATTCGCTTGGCGGGAGAGTGTAAAATTATAGTAGAAATTACACTCTTAATACAAGCAGGCAGGATTCAAAACCCAAACTCCGCATCAGCGGCAAACTAAGTAAGATGATTTTGATATCTTAGCCCACAAACTCTTTGATGCAAGTATTTAATAATTACTTTTTATATGCGGATTTATTAAATTACCTCACCACACTTATTTTTTTTTTTAGAGATTTATTTTATTTTTGGATAGTACCAACAAAAATAAATAAATACAACTCTTTTTCTTATTCAATTAGTAGTTCTATAAACTAAATGATTAATTTTGCTGTAGTGTGGAATGCCAGGCCTCCACCGTGGTTCGGATCACACGTTAAACTATAGGTCCTCTATTTCATCTCATAATCACCCTACCATTACACATTAGCCCAAGTTGATATAACCCGAATGGGTAGTAAGACGTGGTGCTGCTAATAATAATAATAATAATAATAATAATAATAATAATAAAAATTTGCTGGAAATATTATCATTGACATTCTAAGTTTCTATGGAACGGAAAAATAAACTATTAATATTATAAGTTACATGAAAGAAAGTACAGGAAATCGAGAGATAAAAAAAATAAAAAACACATTACTGTTACCATGAAAAATGACATAGTTTGCACTTCACACTGCTGCCACTGAACAAAAAAGGTAATGGCTGGCTCTTGAAGAAAATTGATTGGTACCGATCAATTTCTCAACCTATGTTTTATTCTATCGGAACTCCAAGTGAGGAAGTGTGAAATGTGACACGAATCTCCCAAAAGAGAAGCAGCTATATTTTATCCGTTCCTAGGCTAACAAATGTTGTTTGTTGGACTCTACTGTTTTTTACGCAACAAAGCTAACTCCCAAACTTTTTCATATTGAATACTCAGCTCTGTCCCTGGAAGTAAGAACTTCCTTCGAATCCTTCCGGGTTCATTAACATTGATGATGTAGGGAATGCGATTTAAGGACAGTGCTTTTGCAATTTTTTTTATATCAAAATATTTGTTTGGCCAAAATAAATAAAATATCGTTCCAGTGGAAACATTATTTGATTTTATTCACGTGGTGATATCAACAGTTGCTAAATATTTGTAGTGAGCATATCAACACTAGATTAGAAACTTATTAAATGAAGAGAAAAAGTGTTCATTCAATTTCAGGACACCCTTGACAGATATTCAAGAATTATTGAGATCCCTGTGTGAAGTAAATCATACTGTTTCTACTGAAGCAATATTTTATTTTACCCGCCTCGGTGGCGTAGTTGGCTAACACGCTAGTCGTGTTGAGCTCGACTGCTGAGGACGGGGAGATCGAGGTTCGAATCTCGGTCGGTTGAACGGGGGGTGGTTTTCCCTAAATGGTTTTCCACTCTCCTTCCACGCAAAGGCGGGTTCACTTCCTCTAATTCAACCTTCCCAATTCCTAATCCATTAGCGTAATTAGTACTTAAAGCGTATAACCCAAACGGGTAGTAAGACGCGGTGCTAATTATTATTATTATTTTATTTTATTTGCCCAAAAAAATTTTTGTTATAAAAACTGCTCTAAACGTGTGATCCAAGCCTAATTCCTTAGATTGAGTACGCCTAAGTACGGTGCTATACTAGACACAAGACGACACCTACCTATAACAGAATGGAATGGGCCTGTTTTTGATATGAAACTGTCTCATTTCATTCTGGTTTAGTTAGGAGTCGACCTCACAACGCCGCACTTGAGGCGTACTCGGTCTGACTATGAAACTGGCCCTTTAATAGTCGATTAGAAATTCCTAAGCTCCAAGGACCAAGTAGGCTTAGAACGTTTCAAGGTGGATCTATTCTGTAGTATGAGAACGAAAAGGGGAGGCATAAATTACAAATGCCGATACAATTTTTGATATAAGCCCCCTATTAAACTACATCATCAGATTCACAAATATCTATTATAGGCTCCTACACCTGTTTCCTTCAGTTTACCAGTCATTTAGGTATTAATTATCAACAGAAATATGTGAATTAATTAAACTTTCAGAGTGGAAAATGTCAGCTTTTAAGCTATGGCATAGTTACAAGTCTATATACAGGGTTTTGGAAAATAGTTTTGTGTGAATTTCAGTAAACATCAAATTCGTGTACTTTAAAAGGCTTTTGTCAATATTTAACCTAAGCGCATCCTCTAATTGGCAATATCTCGGTTACCTAGGCAGCACCCTTACTAACCCAACTGTAAAATAATATAAATGTAAGAAACTATCATAACCTTGTAAAGACAGTGACACGTTTTCCATAGTTCAAATCCTCTCAAATATGATATTAGATTCCAGTTCTAATTCGTATGTATTGAAGTAATTCTCTCCCCCACTTATCGGTGTATCAATCGATAAGTGCTCACCTCTACCCTCTCCCTCAAACCCGCACCCCTCACCCCCTAACACCCACTCCTGCCCCGTATCAGTGCTTGGGAACTGAATGCGGGGGTTTTCTTGCAGCCCCAAGGTCATTAGATTGATTCGCCAAGTGTAAGGAGGAAAAGGGGATTGGGAGGGGGGGAAGGGTGGTTTGTGGCCAGAGGGTTTCGAAACCACCTCTAAAATAGAAACATCGCTTTTGATGTTAGGGTGAGGCTTACGTCAAGACGACTAGGGCTATTGCAGCCCTGGAGAATAATTCATCTCAATCAGCATCTTGATAAGTACAAGGACGTAGGAATATTTTGGACTTGATTTATGAACCGAGATAAAATATATTTAGCCAAGAATTTGATGTGGTATCTTTGTAATGTTTCATAAATTAATTAATTATTTTCAATAAGGTGATTATCCAACTTGATCACAGTGACCACTAAACAAATATGTAAACTTTTTTTTTTTGCAATTGCCTTAAATAATAACATTTTAATATATGCATATTTACTAAAGAAACAATTCAAATAAATTTGTAACAAATTCGAGCAGCACCACATCTAACAATTTCAAGGTTTGAAATAACATTTAAAAAATTAAAATACATTTTTACGGCATCCTTAAAAAAAGTTTTACATAAATAAATTATTGTTTTCATTAAGAAATATTATTTAATTTAATATTTTAGGACGTTAGCATTTTTGACACTACTGTATAATGTTTCTAGACTGCATGTAATTATTGTAACCGGCTGCGTGGTATCACTGCCCAGTGCCCGTGTCTACTATCCTAAAGGTCCTGGGTTCGATTCCCGGATGATACAGGGGAAATCTTCTCGAAAGGGGAATAATTGCCATAGTCACCAGGCTTTGGTTAATTAGGCTTTAGTTAGATTAAAATCTTCATTGGCTTCATAGCATAATATTCATTACCACCATCCTTTCACATTTAAAAAAAATTGTATGATACATATGACCGGGAGGAACTTTGACATCCAGGACAGGTCGCCTTGTTTGTAGACTATTAGCAGCTCTGGTGGAACAGAACTTTACCCAGGGTGCACCACAAGAGGTTGTCTACACGTCGTACCTGCAACGAGATGATGTGATAGCGATTATTATGTTGAGCCGGTGCGAGTCTTCACCTAGCTTAAACCTAATCGACCAAACCCTGGTAATCAATGGGATTATTCCCTCTAAACTGAAAAATACAAAAGGTATCAGCCAGGAATCAAAACCGAGACCCCTCGGCTCGTAGCCAGGTGCACTGACCACTACACCACGCATCAGGTTATACTTTCCCCTCATCGGGATATGAAATGACCCTTCACGAAAAAGGATGTAGGATTAGTACATCCGGGCATCCCCTGCATGGGCAACGCTACATTAGTACTGACCAATCTTTCTACGTACAGTACTGGGTCACAGTTTTATGCAACCCGGACACGCCATCATAATCATTATCATATAATGATTGTGACATTACTTTAGGATTGTTATTTTATTTACTTAATTTTAAAATATTTCTAACAAAAACCATAATAGAAACCAAAATTATGTTTATTAATAATAACTGGTTTCCAAATGCAGCTAATCTAATTGCATCATATGATGTTCATTTCACTGACGTCAGTTCCTGTGTCATGTGGCACTGACAGACCAATCGTAGTCCTGTTAAACTGAAGCAGCCTTCCCATCTCTGTGCTTTAAAACACAATAATAACTGGCCTCGTGGTATGGTTTTCTGACTGGAAATTTTTTTCTCGAAAAGGGAATAATTCCCGTGGTCACCAGATTTTTTTTTGTTAGGACTAAGTCGACCTTGGTGGTCTTGAGGTAGATGTTCGCGGGTTGAAACCCAACCGGGGTTGAAGGATTTTTATTGAGAGATAAAAAACTCGTAGAACAACTTCCTTCGGAAGGGGAGTAAATCAATCAGTCTCATGTAGATTTTGGGGAGAAGGAAAGATCAAAAAATTGGTTCTAGGCGCGAAAGAAAATAGCGGCCAAGGCCAGTTTCAAACCTATGCTATATGAATAAGTCTTATGAGAATGGCTTATGCCTAAAGGGATATGAAGGTAAGCTAGATGCTTTACGATTTCTTAAAAAAAATGGGGGGCGAGTGTAGCTGCGCCCAGAAAGCCAACTGTTAGAAAAACATTTATTCTAGTCAAATGTGTTATAAAATAACCTAAAATCCATAAATGTTTTGTTAAGAGCTTAAATAATCTTAAAAACTTCAGTTTTAGAGCTAATTACTTCAGTGACTGCATGATTTAAGGCGTTATACTCTCATAACAGACTGGACTGCAAGGGATATGAACATCAGGACTCATATCCTGGTTTTGTATGTGTTTAGGGTGTTTTTTTTCTAATTAGTTTCCTACGCTTACTCCACGCAAATGCAGGTAAATTTCCTTCAAATTTGTTGAACGGTATAAAGAGCCAAGCTCACAATATAATGGACTGTAAATTACGGAAAGAACGGGGTTTGAATCCTGGTCGGGTGGACTAAGAGTAATTTTCCCTCCTAAATTCATTTTCTACTTTATCTCCACGTAAAATGTTGGTATACATAATCTGAATTCAATCTTCCTTACCCCTATTATATTAACATAATTAATACATATGCATATAACCTGATCGAGTGATGATAAGTGGGGAAAATCAATTTAAGGAGGGCGCACGGTTTTAGCAACATATGAGTGAGCCTATACCGAACTAATGGCCTAAACCCATTCCTAACGTAACACTTTAATAATTGAGATATACGTGTATAAATAATAGTAATAAAATATTAATACTAATAATAATAAACGAAAATTTGTAAAATATGACAACCATATTTCAAGACATGATTAAAACAAGTAATTGTTTGGAACATAAATTGCGAAACTTTATAGATTGGTTACATTTCGAAAATGAGTCAATTTTTCAGTCTCTCTCTCTCTCTCTCACACACACACACACACACACACACACACACACACACACACGCACACGCACACGCACACATATATATATATATACAATAGCCCCATGGCTTCTTTGGTGCAGACTGACAGTTCACAGCTAACTTCTGACAGTAAAAATTAAGGTATATGCCTAAAATTTGACTGTCATAAGTGACAGCTGCTAAACGCATGTTTTTTTCAGATCATATGGTTCGGCGTAGGGATACATAATTTGGTCTGGTACATTTTCAAAGCTGTCAGTCATCACCAAAGAAGCCATGGGTCTACTGTATATATGTGTGATGGGTAATGTGTAATATAAGTATGATATGAAATAGTATTCAAAGTATAAGCCTATACATCAACATATTTTTAGTTAATTTTTATGCGTTAAAAATAAAACAAAGTTAAATCTAATTCCTGATCCTTCTATATTTATACATATTTAAATCAAATCGGGAAAGCTTTAAATTGGAAACATCCACATAGGGAATTAAACTATCGAAATGTATTCCACATTGAGCTAGTTCTATCCAGTCCAACTCATTACACCCTATCCCTGTTCCTATATTAAACTAGTACTATCCAGTCCACCTCATTACACCCGATCTCTTTCAGGTCCATCCTAATATTATCCTCCCGTCTGCGACTAGGTCTTACCAATGGTCTCTTCCCATTAGGTTTTCCAGTCAATGCCCTGAACAATTTGCGCGTGAAGAGCTCGTAGCTAAACATCTCAAACTGTGAAAATTATTTGTGTTAGAGGAATGAGTCTTATATCAAACTAAAATTCAGTTCATGATAATCATTTCGTACAATTATACAACCCATCTATCTCAATTAGGAAAAAACTTTTACAGAGAGTGAAAATATGTCTGCAATAAAAAACCTTTCATTAGAAAACTATTTTTTCAAAGCAAACCAATTGGAATATGGGAATTTTAATAATACCACTATGTATTTTAAGGTTTTTATAACACATTCTGAAAAAACTAATGTGATTGTCCTATTAGTTTACGAGAAACGATGAGTTATGTTTTAGGATTTTCGAGTGTTTGACCGCGGTATAACACGATGCCGCTTGGATTTTCCCTGCAATCACGAAGTCATCACGAGTCGCGCCACCAGTACTGGCGCATATAGCCTATAGCAGAGGTCCCCAACCTTTTTTGTACTTTAGAGCATATTCAAAACTAACGGTAGTGCGGCGGGCACCAATTACTTTTTCAAGGCAAATTTACCAACTCCCGCCGGGCTCAAGAGGTCAGCCTCAACGCTACACACACGACCGGTCAACTTTCCAACAGCGATTGGGACGTTACATGTGGTTGTGGGTAATACTCAAGACCTAGCCATGGGAGGAGGGGTGTTCAACCCCCTCCAAGTTGACCAAAAATAAATTTTAAAAAATACTCCTTTACTTACGGTTTTAACAAGATCAAAATAAAGACACAAGGAACTATTTTACTCACCACCATTTTAGTGCTTGGGTACATTAAAAAAAAAAATCTGTGTTTATTCAGGCAATAAAGCTAGATAGACCCCATGTAAAGATATTTACAAGGGAAATATGAAGTATTATCATCTATTAGTAGTGTGAAGATAATGATAGAAGGGGGTAGGCCTTTGAAATTAGGAAAAATATAAACCATTCAGCTTCAAACTTCAGTGGTTCCGAGTAAAAGTAAACTTTGTAAATGAGCCGGTAAAGAAAGATGAATGAGAGAGAGGGATTGGAAAGAGGGAGACTTTCAATCACCAACTTCTTGAGAACAGCATACCTGCAGACAAGCACAAATTTGATTTTAGTTGGAAAAGTGACATATTAAAATTATTGGTCAAGAACATTTCAGCTGTGGTCAAAAAGTGGCGGGCAGACGCAAAAGGCTCGGCGGGCGCCATGGTGCCCGCGGGCATAGGGTTGGGAACCCCTGGCTTATAGGTTCTCCCATTAAAACTGCATGTCCTCCCCATCGGAGTCTGATACATTTGAATATCCTAACAATGTCCTGTGATGAATACATGGTATGTAACTCATCATTATGTAACTTCCTCCATTACCAATTATCCTCGTACCTTTTAGTACCAAATATCTTGGTGAGAACTTTGTTTTCGAACAATCTAAATTTATTTTCGTCATGTAAGTTAAGAGACCACGTTTCACCACCATAGAAAATGACCAATAAAACTATTGCTTTGTATATTCTGAGCTTTACATTCTTAAACAGCAAGCGAGATGTTAACAACAGCCTAGTTTAGGTTAAAATTAACGGTTTATGGTATGGTTTTTTTTCTGATATTAATTGAGATACTTCACTAACAGCAAGGACTCTTACCACTAAAGTGCACCAACAAACCATTCCCCAAAGGCCGATGAGGTCAATAAATAGGATCGTATTAATGTTGAGGTCTAGAAAACAAAACAAGTTTTGGGCTCGTTTTAATCGGGGACACATTCCTGGGTGTCGTGTTTCGGTCCCTCCAGTGGGAAACACGGAGAGGGGAGGAGGACTACGTCAATCATAATTGCCTCTCGGCTGCATTGTTTAATGAGGTCGGTGCTGTGTGCCTACAACGGGAGGAGGGGAAGGGGGACGGGGAGATATGTCGATCAATGACCTCATTACACATGCATATTGCATCATGAACGGAACGTTTCGCGATGCTTAATGACATCACATTTACCATTATGTTACCAGGGACATTCGTACTGGATGGATATATGAGGTCGTCGCCATTCGCAGGAGTGGGAGAAGGAATAAATATAATGTTTTGGGCGGTATAAGTGCCATGATACTTTTGTACTACCGAGCTTGTGATCGGAACAGGATGATATATATGTATGTATATACTCTCTCAGTGAGTTTTCTTTGCAAGTGGATGTAAGCTAATGTAATTCCAGAGCACTTTTTTTTATAGGTCTTCCAATTTAGCCACAAGATACATCCAAAGAAAGGTCCGCACCGACTTCAAAGTTGCTCCACCATTTTGAACTTTTTTTCGGGTGTTGAAATTTACATATTAAAAAAAAAATCTGTCGGCTACAGGCTAAAAGCTATAAGTTTGCCAAATTTCAAGTTTCTATATCATCTGGAAGTGGGTAAACATCAATGTCAGTGAATCAACCAAGTGGCTTTAAAGTAGTATAATTTATAATTTAAGTTATTTAACACGCACTTTATAAAATGAATGATTTATAAACTAGTTTAAAACCTAGGCACAGAAAAAAAAAACTCACCACCTAAGCATTAATTCAACATTGTGAAAGGGAAAACCCATAAACCAACACTTAACTTATGATAAATATTTCGGTCATGACGGGAATTGAACACAGCACCCTTGATCAAGTAGATAGGCACGTTACCGGCTGAGATAAGGTACTGAACAAACTGTGACTAAACCTTATGGAAAAAGTAGCCGTTAAAAAAACCCAATCTTTTAACCAATGATCCTAAGTCATTGACTGACCATAACCGTATATCGTGCAACTTCTGCTCAGTATTTGATGCATCCGATCCATTAAATATATTCTAGTGACGTCATCACGACCTTTTTCTGCTGTCGAACACGTGCCCTCTATGTTATAACCACCACTCCCTCTCATAAATATTCAGATTAGGCTCGATCAGGGTTCATGATCTAATGGTATTGATGACGTTGTTAATTACCCAGAAATGACCGCCGATAATCTCACTGTTTAAGTGGTGGTGTAAGGAACGTGATATAAGTGCAGTGTTTTTGCAGTTTTATAGAGCAAAATATTTTTTGAAGCCAAAATATTAAATGATTCTCCAGTATAAATAAAAGAGTATGATTATCTTCACACGGTGATGTCATCAGTTGTTTAATATCTGTCATGAGCATAGCGGTATTAGATGAGAAACATTTTAAATAAAGAGAAAAAGCTGTGATTATATTCGAGGACACCCTTGAAAGATATTCAACAACTGATGTAATCACCATGTTAAACAAATTAAACTCTTTATGTTCCTACTGGAGAATTGTTTAAACTATTTTGATCAAAAAATATGATTTGATATAAAAACTGCAAAAATCTTTGCCCTCGTATCTTCCGTGCACTCCCAAAATTTAATAAATTGACCCATATTTGAGCAGGGAATTACAGCCTCAGATTAAATACAATTTTGTACAAATTAAAAAACTTTAATACAAGAAAATTTAAATCCAAATTTCTCAATAGAGATTCTTCTACTCATCACTCGAAAAAAGTATAGCTATAGTTGTTTTTTTACTTATTTATTGTATTTGTGTCAACCCTTTATTTTAATATCAATTTGTTGTAAATCCACACCAATGAGCACGATGACTAGTTAATATAATACTTGCCTAGTCAGTCCGGTGTTACAGTGACGGTTAGATTGGAGTTCGAATTCTGGTCGGATATTCTGAGTTTGTATCCCTAAATTATTATTACGCCCGCTCTCAACTAAATCCTACCTTCTTCATTATATCTCATTACATTATTAATTATATGTGTAAGACCCGGAATGGTAGTGAGACGTGGTGCTGAAAAAAAAGAATAAAAGTTGCTATCAGAAATAAAATACCCGACATGACATATATCACATTTGTAAATTGCGAAAAAATGTCGAGCATTTATAAAACAATATGGACTTTTAAATCGGTTAGATCACACAGAAAATTATTATACATTACGTATACAGGTGTACAGTAACATGTGGGAGCAATTTAAATGGTAGACAGGTGACATAAAAACTTTTTTTTTTTAAAGTTATATAAATATATGTCCCATTTGACCTTTTTCCAAGACACAGCAAGGCTAGTCTTTTAAACTATCAGCATATTATTCTCCATACATCTCTACTATGTATATTTATATATGTATGTATTTAGATGTATGTATGTATTTATATATCAATCATGGTGACTGATTTATGTCCCATAATTTTGACCATTGGCAAGTAAGTTAAAGCCTTATGGTTCGAATTTCTATCAAGACCTTATATACTTAAATATAATATCTAATCTGGTGTTTCCATAATATTTCGCCTGTCGCAAACCCCTTAGCGTGCCACTTTCATCTCTTTATTAAAAAAAAGTAAGTTTATACTGTATATCTACGAAAGTATAAAAGTCTTTTAAAAAACTCGCATCTAAAAGGTAAGATCAGCAAACTTATGAGATGAGGCAGTTGAAACTTAGGAAAGTATATGAAAGCCCATTAAAATCTGAGTTAATTTGCTTATCAGATTTAATATTATCCCCAAATATTCTAAGAATTATAAAAGCCATTGTTACGTCTCGTGGATGCTCGCGTGCCACCATTTGGGAAACACCGATATAAACCAACGTAATTCAATATCCGCCATTTTTTAAAATGACGCTTAGACACGGGAATTGTACCCAGGGCCCTTGACTTAGCTCACCGATGCTACAGTAGCCCCACGGCTTCTTTGGTGCTGAGTGACAGCTCACAGCTGACAGCTTTGAAAAGTTACCAGACCAAATTATGTATCCCTACACCGAACCATATGATCTGCAAAAACATGTGTTTAGCAGCTGTCACTTCTTACAGTCAAAATGTAGGTATATACCTAAATGTTGACTGTCAGAAGTCAGCTGTGAGCTGTCAGTCAGCACCAAAGAAGCCACGGGGCTACTGTATTACCATTGAACTATCCAGGATTTGTCACTTGCTCAGTGTTATTCTTCACTCATAGTTTAAGGCTGAGTCTATGATGGATGTGTGGAGGTCATCAACTATCAATAAACTACCATTGATACTACTGACTTTGGGGGTTAGACTTATGCCGCGATTTTGTACAGTGAAATTGTGCATGTAAGAAAATAACATGAGAGGAGAGCAAACGCTCTTACAATATTTGGTTATATCCGTAACTATATGACCATTTCCATCGTCTAACTACGCTAGTCTGCACAATTAATTGTATGGGCATTTGTTTAAATCCATTCTACGTAATATAAGTTATATTGCTTTGCACAGTCCAGACTGTACCCAAACACCAGTTTCATAGTCAGAATTAGTACGCCTCAAGTGCGGCGCTATACTAGATTCAAGACTATACCTACCTAAATTCGAATGGAATGGGCCAGTTCCATAGGGAGACTTAGCTGGCACTTAAGGTTCTTTCCACTAGAAACTAACGCAAAAAACAAACAAACTGATGACATAATAGGAAATGTTGGCCACCACCAATTTCCTAAAACGTTCGGTTGAGTGACCTTCCGTAAGAACGCAAGCTATGAGCTGTAAAATATGATTTTCGACCATATGCGCTCTCTGGGAAAACCACCGAGGGTCTTGAATAATAGAGTAACGTTTGGAGTCAACGTGAGTTCTCTGAAAACATGACGCAGCCATCGAAACTTTAAGTGATGTTCTGCCACTGGAAATTTGGCGGTTAAACAGCCGACACACAACAAATTTAAATTTTTTTTTTTTTTGCAATGCTGTTTGTCTGTTACTGCGACCATATCCGAAACCATTTTACCGTTCAAACTATAACTTGGTATCTAAGGTTTTATAAGTTTCACCAAAGGAATTGTTGGAATTATTTATATCCAACCTACCCGCCTCGGTGGCGTATTTGGCTAACGCGCTAGTCGTGTTGAGCTCGACTGCTGAGGACGGGGAGATAGAGGTTCGAATATCGGTTGGGTGAACTGGGGGTGGTTTTCCCTAAATTGTTTTCCACTCTCCTTCCACGAAAATGCGGATTCACTTCCTCTAATTCAACCTTCCGAATTCCTAATCCATTAGCGTAATTAGTACTTAAAGCATATAACCCGAACGGGTAGTAAGACGTGGTACTAAATAATAATAATAGTTTACTCTAGGGCGAAGAGAGAATTTTTTTAATCAAAATTGGTTTTAACGATTTTAATTAAAATTCATATTTACGAACTTTTTGAAATTATAAATAAAATAGTGCATCTAACTTTACCATAATAATTATTTGGAGGATCTTTACATAAGTGAAAGCCTTTGATTTTAATTATATATTTGCAACTATTTGAGATACAAAATTGATTATCGTTGCAAAGATGTAGTGCTCTTATAATAAAGACAATACGTTTATACTGAACAGGTATTAAGACGCAGCGCTGACATAAATATAAACATATTTGAAATATACATATTTTTAAACCAATTGTTTTCAATCTATAGGCAAATATATTATTTAAATGTAAGTCTGAGAAATTGGGGAGTTGATTATGCTATTTGGTGAATCGATAGTTTTCTCTTTCAGCAATCTGGTTATGTAAGGTTTTTGCTCTTTAGTAGAATGTGACGTTCTTTTTTTATTATTATGTTTCTTAAACAAAATATATTATTCATTATCACATTTATTACCATTTTTAAGTAAATATTATTTATTTTTAGGTAAATAAGCATACCATTGATTTGAAATTTATCAAAGTTGCCGGAAAAAATTTCATAGTTAACGATCAGGGGTTCTGAAATAATAATAATAATAACTAAGAAATAAATTCTACACTTTCTATTATAGTTTATTATAGTTTGGGAATTTTTTAAAAAAAATTCAGTTATCAGTAAAAACCTCAAAATTATATTCAGATGAAAAGATGAATGTACATTCTTATTTATATATATATAATTTTATATATATATATATATATATATATATATATACATATATATATATATAATGAAACACTCCCCAGATAACCAAAACTCAGTATACAAAATATTTAAAAATTAAAATAAGGGTTTATGGTCGTAATAAAAAATAATAGTTATTTTCATATATATTTAAATATATAAATATTAATTATGTGTCATGTCAAGCAATCCTCTGATGTTCACCCTGAATAAAATAGTAAAAGCCATTTTTGAAAAAAAATTAATGAATAAAATCATTTTTTAGTAAACTACTTTCAGTTTAAGGGTTAAAACCAAAATATATTAAAAAAAAAAAACTACGAGAAATGAGCATGCATATTTATAATTTTAGCACCACTTCTTACTACCTGTCCGGTTTATACGCCTTTGTACTAATTAAACTAATGGGTTAGGGATTAAGAAGGCTTAATTTAAAGTAAATGCATCTACATTTGCGTGTAAGGAGAGTGTAAAATCATTTAGGAAAATCCACCCGACCTGGACAGAACCCTTATCTCCCTGTCTTCAGCAGTCTAGTCCAACATGAGACTAGTGCGTTAGACCAGGCGGCCACCTAAGAGGAACAAAATAAATAAGGAACACACCCATTTTCAACCAAAAAATGCAGCGTAGGATAAGTCTTAGGAGCTGTAGTCTCCATGCCATTCCTGAGCTTGTGCCAGTGGATCGGGGCTGGCGTCGGGAGTCCGATATTGATTTCCCCTCCCCTCCTCCTCACCACCGTCTTCTAGTCCTTCATAGTCTACCGTGACAGTGGCCTACAAGGCACAGAGGCGCCCTTCGTCTACGAGAGAAGGATTACCCAGACTGTGGTTAGTAGAAGAGGTATAAAGGGGGAGGGCTATTATTATGTTGGTATAGCTGGAAGTTGGAAGACAAGTGAAGTTGGTGTTGTGGTGTGGTGGTTGAAGAGGTGACCTTCGCCACCTCCCCTTACACCAAGTCACTTCCTAACCCTTGCTACTCTGGCTTTATCAGAAGCAGTCTCAGCGGTCAGAGTTCGTCCAAGTAACTGCTTTAGTATGCATTCAAAACACAGAGGGCTTATTTCTCTCTCAGGTTTCGCTATTATTAATATATTGGATATTAAAGGATGCCGTCAACCGGAGAAAAGACACTTTGCAGCTCTCTAGAAATACTCTCTCTTTATCTAAGGATTGGTTTAATATTAAATAAAAGGTGACCTGGCGGTCTAGGGGTAAGGTGTCAGACTTCTATGCTGGCGGCTGGGGTTCAATCCTCGGTCCCGGCAAAGATTTATCTGATTACCAAACCCTTTCTTCACCTCTGACGAGACATCTTGTGAATGTGGGGAATGCCAGGCCTCCACCGTGGTTCGGATTCCACGTTAAACTGTAGGTCTTCCATTTCATCTCACAAACACCCTACCATTACACATTAGCGTAAGTGCGTATAACCCGAACGGGTAGTAAGACGCGGTACTAATAATAATAATAATAATAATAATAATACATCTTAACTTGACGCTTCCAAGTAGTCTTTAAGCACGTTCACCCTTAGATGTCAAAGTACGGAGTAGAAAGAGATGAAATAAAATGAAGCGACGCCTTTTATTTATCTGCTGATAACCCTTCCCCTCTATTATATTTGCATCTTGTAAACTCTGACTTGTTTTAAAAATGACCTTTTATTTCTTTCCTATTCTAGAACAGACATATGCTTCCACAAACTTTTTTGATCTCCATTCTGGAAGTAAGATATCTAAAAGACACTTTGGTGACCAAGCCAAATAACCTAAGTTGTTGATTATAATTTTGTGAAACTGTAAGACTAATTTTTAGAATTATATAAGAATTAGTGGTTTTTGTTTCAAATTTATATATTTAAAACTCACCGAGTTTAAAGTAAATTCACTAACAAACGAGATCCTATGCTGACCTATCATGACGTCACAAGTGGGCAAAGTCCTTAAACGTTTATGAATAAATAGATATGTCAGTGTAAATTATAGATATTATAGACATTGATTTGATGTATTTATGATAATATATTTTAATTACCTAATAACCACACAGTACCTTAGAATTAATACAAAAAAAAAAAAAACTTGATTTCGTTCTTCCAAACAATGACATACTTACCCAGATGATTTTCAATAATTTCGATCTTTAAACTTATAATTCATTAATATAAAAAAAATATTTAAAAAAATTGTAACAAATTTTTTTCCTCGTTTTAACTTTATGCTTTATAAAAGTGAGTTTCAGATACTTAATAAAACTGGCTAAAGTGTATTTTATAAAAACATAAGATAGAGTTTCTAAAATGTAATTAATAAACCGTTTAAACAACCTTCCCTGCTCGGAACCAAGTCTCCTAGACGGCTCCACAACTAAAAACAACAATTACTGTTATGACTAATTACAGTAAACGCTGCAAGCATCCTCCCAAGTCGCACATCGCAACAGTAAACACGAAATAAATTTCGATTGTACAAACAACCCTTTCCCCCTCTCTTTGACATAGCCTTACCTCTCAACATCATTAAGATGTTAAAACTACCCCCTCCCCCTTTACCATTTTCTGCCGGTTTAAACCAACAAACCTTACCCTCTCTGTTCATATTAGTATAACCC
>CABFOV010000164.1:56063-83580 GCA_902141375.1 Timema poppense | reverse complement strand
CCCCCCCCCCCCTTCTTCTACCTACTATCCTCAGTTCTTTCTACCTCTGTAATGAGATTCAAGCTGTTTTATCCGTCTCATCTGGGGTACAGGTCTCGGAAGATGAAAATCTTCTCTCCTGCCAGCCTCTCAAAGGACCACAGTGTTGACGTAGCTCTAGTGCTCTTTACTGCACTTGTTACCTTCTTCCTGACGATCCAGGGGTAGACATCCCCAGCGATCTCTTCTGACACCCCTTAAACACCCTTCTTTTCCACTCCAACCACAGCTCTTTTGTTGGGTCTCTTGAAATAAAAACGGGGGGGGGGGAAAAAACTATCCCACCCAACTAAACTTCTTCAGCTCAGTCGATATTGTTCACATGATATATATATATATATATATATATATATATATATATATACACAGTATTTCAAGGAGGGGAAACTTTTATATCCTTAGGGTCATCTCGCCCACCTTTAAAATAAGCTAGATATGATTCTATAGGGAGGAAAAGTGTATATCTATATATATATATGACCCTAAGGATATAAAAGTTCCCCTCCCCCCTAGAAATACTGATGTGGTCTTTCAGAAAACCTTTTACTTTGATAGTTTGGTAGATACATGAGGATGTACTACACTTAAGGTGGGGATGTAGAGAACATGAGTTGAGGGCAGTGTTGTTGTTTTTTTTGCAGGTTTTATTTCAAAACTTTTATTGCTCGAAATATAATATTGATACAGTAGAAAAATAGTTTAATTTTCTTCAATTGGAGATATCAACAATTGTTGAATATCTGTCCGGGTAAGGATGAGAAATGAAAATTTAGAGTTAATGTTTAAAAAAAAAAGTTTTGAAGAATAAACTTTAAACTTACCCAGCCGGGATTTGAACTCCGAACTCTCCGTCACTGAGAATTCATTGTATTGCAATAAAAATTCGTTGGACCATGAGGGTTAGTATTTTATTTATCAGTAAAGATTTTTTTGAGTGGTTGAGTCAGACTACCCAAATTGATTTAAGAATTTTTTTTCTATTCATATCCTACCTCTAAAAGGCTATTAATTTTCATCCAAATCAATTAAATTAATTAATTTAAAATCTACATTTATTGTTCTATATTATCTGTTCAACATGCACTTAAAAATCTCCGAACTACCACATGCATACGGATGAAAATCTTAAGAGTACTTTTATTTGGGTTTCATTGTAATATTATGTGGTATTCACACAGACAAAGATGTCATTCTCATATGTTCTGGGTTCTATGATGATGGAGAAGCCAGGGTTGGATCCAGTCCATCTGGGTTGATTCATTTTTATTTAAAATGTTCTACCATCATCTCCCCACTCAAATGTGGCTGGCTACACGTACTCTAAATTATACCTCTTTTATCCTTAATAATAAAGAATTACTACTTGACATTTTGTGACATATCTTAACTTTACAAGTTGTCTTCTTGATTTTTAGAAATTGGTTGTTCCTTTAATTATTACTTAAAATATGTCTTCGGAATAAATACATAGGTTTTCTAAAATTTACTATCCTTAGTTCATTAGAGTAAATATGTAGATTGGCCTGGAAGCGTAGTAAAATATACATACATACATACATACATACATACATACATACATACATACATACATACATACATACATACATACATACATACATATATATATACATACAATATATACATACATATATATATATATATATATATACATACATACAATATATACATATATACATACATGAATAATTTGAAAGAATCAAATTAATAAAATTTATATCAAGGTGAATTATTGTATTATTTATTAGTGAAATGACGCTTTCCAGCATCTAATGGGGTTGTCTTCATGGAGGCTCAAAAATAATCATATAATAAATACCACTACGCTATCGCATGAGTGATCGTTGCAGGGATGAAAGAAACCAACTACTAGTATGGCTAAATTAGCTTCTTAAATTTATGGCAATTCAAATAATATTAAAGTTTAAGCTGCCAATCTTTTTTGTAAGTCTTCTTGGCAATAAAATGTTTATAAAGATCAACAAACCAACTATAAATCCTCTTGGAAACGAGTGTTCCGGGATAGAAACACGTGTGAAAGAATTAATATATAATAAATCAACATGAAAATGGATCGTTTGCGTTTTTAGCATAATTTTTGTCAGTTAGGGGTTTCAAGTCACAGAATATGTTTATAATAAATGTATGGTGTTGTGTGTGTGAATTAGATTTATTTAGTTTGGTTTCTTGGTAGCAAGCCAACAGCTAAACATTTTTATTTTTTTATTTTAGGGCACCTAATATGGAGTGCTTCTTTCAATTTACTTTAGTTTTGTTTTTTAGTTATTGATTAATTTAAACTATTGATGTGGTGTTCATTGTAACGTAAGAGAGCCTCGTTATTATGATTGCATTTGCTTATTAAATTTAGATAATTTTTCAGTTATTTTATAGTTTTGCATATATATTAAGTTTATTTAGTTTTATTTCTTAAAAAGTAAGTTCAAACTATATCTTTTGGTACCTATTGCAACAATGCAAACCTGTAGACGAGCAAAAATATCTTGATACAAAGACTGCAAAAATTTAAACAATTTATTTTGGTTTCTTACTACAGGCATCGTCAATATATACAGGATTTCCTTGCCACATAAATCTGTCTGAAATGGTGTATTTGCTAAATTAGAGGATTCGCTGGAAAAAAAGGTTAATTTACTTGATTTAATGTTATGGGCAAACTCAAGTGTAAAATAAGTTGAAAATATTAGATAAAAAATAGCTAAACAAGCAAATTTACTCTTAAGTGTTGATACATTTTCATAAGTTTTACATTACATGGTAATTAAAAGAGGACTCTTATCTATAAAAAAAAAGTGTGATGCTGTATTTATGACACTTTGCGTGACGATGCTGTGTCAGTAGACCATTTCATATTCGCAGAAATAAGGCAGATAGACGCCACAGTTGACGTTATTCATGCTTCCGCCCTTTGTAAAAGTGACGCAGCCTGTTTCTGAGTTCACATCATCAGACGGAGAATATGGACCCCAAGCTGTGAATCCGGTCGCCGACAATGGCTCATCTGTGACAATATTTGGAAAACCACCACTATGATAAATATGTATTAAATAATATGTAATTCCTATTCGATGAAATAACCTAAATCTCTACTTAAATGCTAATCCCTAACCTAAAAAAATAAATAAATAGAGCTCAATATACACAATGATGTCCTAAATAAAATCATTTAATATACATCTTTGAAATTACAAATCGATATTCTATTTTAATCAATTAAGTAATTTATAAATATAAAATAAACAAAAAATCACAATTTAAAATTAATACAGTTAGTGGAAACCAGTGTAAAATAGTAATTGATATTCACAATATATAATATAATATAATATATAATATAATGTGAATATCAATTACTATTTTACATTGGTTTCCACTAACTGTATTAATTTTAAATTGTGATTTTTTGTTTATTTTATATTATATATTATATATATAATTATATTATATATTATATTATATATGATATAATATATAATTATATTATATATTATATATAATTATATTATATATTATATATAATTATATTATATATAATTATATTATATATTATATATATAATGTGAATATCAATTACTATTTTACATTGGTTTCCACTAACTGTATTAATTTTAAATTGTGATTTTTTGTTTATTTTATATATATAAAGGGAACAGGGGAAACAAGTAACCCAAATAAGCCAGGCTTGGATTCGAACCCTTAGCTCACGATAATCGGCAGTCCCCTCTATTGTTGGAGTGACAAAAATACACCACGTGACTACCGAAGGGGTTGAAGAGAAATTTCACTCTCATCTCTCGTTTCTGGCTAACAAGACAACGCGATAACTGACACCTTTGTCTTCGTTAACGCTGGTTCGGTTTCAAACCAATTAAAACAATCTAATTTTTTTTTTAAAATGAGTGTAGTCTCTTACCAAATATAGTGACGAAGTCATCAATGTCGTCATCATATCTTATTCCAACGTAAGCTTGAAAATGTTTGACTTCGTCATCTGGGCGGTTGGAATATTGGTATCTGTTTTTATCAGTATTAATACGAGAAATAAACATGTTACGGAGACGGACACCTTCATCTAGTGAGTTTATGACGGCCAAGTGGGCCCCGTCTTGAGCACACGTTTCCAAAGAGTTGTTCCAAGTGGTCATTTCACCGTAATACAGTTTGTAATAGCCGACGTTCTCAAAATATGTATAACTTGAAATAACAGTTGCTGGTATTACTGAAATGTAAATATTAGTTTTTAACATTTTTATATATATTTTTAGCACATAATCTTACATGTTTGGGCTATAATCTTCTGTACTAATTAAGCCAATAGTCTTAGGGCTTAGAAAGATTATAATTAGAGGAATTGTATACGTATTTGCGTGGAGGGAGAATATAAAACTATTTGGGGGGAAAAAACCCTCCCTCAAATGACCCGAACGACCGATAGTACCGTCTATTGCGAGGGTTGCGCGTTATACCATGTGGACACCAAAGCTGGTTTCTATTAGTTGTACCATTAATTTATCTGCCGCGGTAATTCATGTGCAATATATAAAATAAATTACTTAAAGTTTTTAAAACGAGGTTTCTTTTACGGTATTTAACGTTGATTCGTCCATTGGTTAGGCCTAAATCAGTGCACGCCATAGAAAATAATCTAATTTTATGACATAGACAACAGGCCGTTGTCCAACCGTTAATACATAGCCCCAATTTGGGCAATGTTTAAGTTTTAGACTAAGCTGAGAGTTTATCCTGGGATCACAAGTTTAAAAGGCAGATGTTGTATCACTTACTTTAATTTATTTTAATTTATTTGAAGTAATTAACATTCACGTTCTGAATCGACTTACTGTATCAGCACACGACTTTATAAACTAACTTATTTCTATAACAGACAAAACACCCATGGCCCCCAGCAATTAATTCATCACTGTAGAAGGGGAAAAATACATTCCACCAGTGATACATTTTTACAACACTCCAGGACTCGAACATGGGACTCTTAGTTAAAAAGAACGACACGCTGTTAGACCCACTAGGGCTATTACCGGCTTCAATCTACGAAGAGGGAATGTGTTTAGTATTTTGAGAAAAAGTGTTTAAGTATACCTCGTTTAACTATCCGTCCGGGCTATCCATATATTTATAATAATGTGATAGGGAAGATGAAGAAATTCATATGATTTGTACCCGCATTTTAGTGGAGGTATAATAACACTCCGACCCGCTTCGGTGGCGTAGTTGGCTAACGCGCTAGTCTGTTGAGCTTGACTGCTGAGGACGGGGAGATCGAGGTTCGACTAACGGTCGGGTGAACTGGGGGTGGCTTTTCCTAAATGGTTTTCCACTATCCCTCCACACAAATGCGGGTTCACTTCCTCTAATTCAATCATCCCAATTCCTAATCCATTAGCGTAATTAGTACTTAAAGCATATAACCCCAACGGGTAGTAAGACGCAGTGCTAAATTAAAAAAAAACACTCAGGGTTAAACAACCTCAATACACAAAGCCGGGATTTGAACTCCATTGAATATTTAATCCCAAGTAAGACTGACGAGTTTCGATCATGTGACCAAAGAGGTCCTTTAGGATACCCAACCGTAATAGTGTGGAGAGTGAAGAGCAAAACCACAGTGATAAATCACAAAACACTGATTATAAGTGCATTTAGCAGTAATTCATTCTAGGGTGTCGGACTAGACTGCCTGAGATGAGGTTCGACCCCGGTTGGGTGCACTGAGGGAGTTTTTCCTGAAATTGTTTTCCACTCTACCTTTACGCAAATGAGGAACACTTCCCGATGTTAGTTTTTTTTAATAACACAAGTAACACTAAAATAACTATGTAATTTTTAACTATTCAAACGTAAATGTCTTACTCTCAGAATAACTCTGGATTATCTGCGAATGTTGACGGTATTGAGGAGTTGACTTCCCATTTGAATGTCGAAGTTGCAGATTCCAAACACCTTCGTCCTTCATGTCTTTGCCTATCTTAGGATTGTGCAGCACTTGCACCTGTTAACGGAATCGTTTGAGTTTTATAGAACATCACATACATTCACGCAAGCACCAAAACAGTTGATAAAGCATAATTATTTGGTGATTGGAGGCTAATACAGGGTAAAACTACCTTCTTCACTAAAGTATAAAATATCAGTTTGTTCAGTGTATCAAATCTTTCTCTATACATACCATATTTTATAGACGACACATTAAAATCAAAATTGGATTTTAAAATATCATGTGTGGACGCCTACTTCATTGTAGATATTTCCGGGATATAAGCTAAAACAATTTTCCTGATATATTTTTGACTAGAACCTTCCACCTCCTCCTCCCCCCCACCCCCCCNCCCACCCCCCCTACATTATTTTCAAAATAAAATATAGCCTATGTTACTCGCTGATAATGTAGATTTATATTGGTGAAATCATTTTTTAAATCGGTCCAGTGGTTTTTGAGTTTACCCATTACAAACAAAAAAACAAAAAATCAAATCTTTCCTCTTTATAATATTAGTGTAGATGTAGATGATTCAGATTTAAAGTTTCTGTATTTAAAAATAAAATAGTTAACAAAAGAATACTTAGTAAGTATTCTTTTGTTAAGGCTTTCTTAAAATCGGTACTAGTCATTAGAAGGTTCACTAAAGTGCTTGCTAGCGCCATATTATACGTTTAAAATCCACTAGTTGTATATAAATTTATTTATATCATTAGAACAATATAATTCACTTATATATTTATAGAGGAAACAATATATTTTTTAGAAGAACTAACAATAAATATTCCTATGATCATATTGTTATAAAAATTCTAGATTTTATAGAGATAATTTGTTTAAGATACATAGTTTGCTATTTTTTTTAACGTAGGATATATATTTTTACTAACTAAATTAGAACATGAAAGCAATCTGCTTTCATCTACAAACTTTTGAAATAAAGTCCATTATTTTATTAATAAACAAATAAAAACATACTTTGAAAGTTAAAGGATTTAGGCAGTTTTAAAAATACAAAGATTTTTTAAATACCAATTTTCAAATTAACAGTTTATTTTTAAGTCTCCATAATGATCGTGCTACTTGACAGATATGTCAACAGATTTTTTATTACCACTTAATACTTGATTTTAATCTAAATAATTTCTTTAATTGGCTTCAAACCAGTAAGTTTCACATTACATCTCAAATTTACTGTTAACTCAGTTGCAAGAGAGACACTATGAGTGAGGTAAGGACGTGTTTGTGGCTTTCCTGGATGGTGAAAAAGCCAATTATAATATGTGCAGATGTAGAACATGGAAAGCTTTGAAGAACAAAGGCGTAAGGAATGAGACGACCAGGAGAGTGAGGAATATTCACAAAGTTAGTGTGAAAGTGGGAGGACTGAGGACAGAGTTATTTGAGTTATGAAATGTCTTGAAGCAAGTAAGTGCTCTCTCACCATTGTCCATTGTAATGATGGACAACATAGTGAAAAAAAGTGTTAGAGAGTATTAGGGGGTGAAGTATGAAAGCAATGGTACTTTCAGAGGATCTGATGGTACAACCGATGAGGAGAAAGAAGTCAGGATCAGTTGGATGCGCGAAATGAAGTCGTGGAGCGGTATGGAATGAGGTAAATTTAGGAAAGAGGGGGATTTTGATTACTGAAAGATATATGAATAGGTGCACGACTAGTATGACAGTGAGAGAGGATCAGTTAAATACCTGAGAAATGTGATAAAGGAAAGAGGAAGAAACAGAAGATAAATTATTGAGAAGGGAAACAAGAAGAAGTTTTTTTCAGAAGTGCGAGAAATATAATTTGGATCAGGGATGTAGCGAGGAAGTGTAAAGGGGGGATCTAAAGAATGTACTATGTACTAATATTGGCATACGACGTGTAAGGGAGTGATCTAGAGGATGTACTAACATTGGCGTACCACGTGTAAGGGAGTGATCTAAAGGATGTACTATGTACTAACATTGGCATACGACGTGTAAGGGAGTGATATAGAGGATGTACTAACATTGGCGTACCACGTGTAAGGGAGTGATCTAAAGGATGTACTATGTACTAACATTGGCGTACGAAGCAGAGATTTGGGTAATGAAGGAGTAAGATAAAAAATAATTCAAGCATGTAAATAAAATTTCTGAAAAGTATTATAGGAGGGACATTAGTGGATAAGATGATAGATGAGATGGGGAGAAGGATAGCTAAGGAGGAATCAGTGCAGCACATGATAGAGAAGGCGCGACTAACGTGGTACGGTTCATGGGAGAAGAACGGAGGAGGAGATCATACCAAAGAAGATGTTGGATATTGAAGTGTTGGGAAGGAACTCAAGAGGAAGACCAAGGGACAGGTGGCTGAAGGGAGTGCAGAGAAGTGTAAAGGAGAGAGTAGAAGACTGGGTCATGGCGGGAGAGGAGAAGTAATGTGGATAAAGGAGACGTTGGAGAGTGTAATGTTCCAAATAGACCCAGCCAATGGTTGTAAACTGTTCATGATGATGTTGATGATGATTTAACTGTCCTTTGTAATCTTGAGGCATTTTTCAAATAGACCCAGTCATTGGCTGTACACTGTTCATGATGATGATGATGATGATGTTGTTGATTATGATTTAACTGTCCTTTTTGATATTGAGGCACTTGCTATTTGTGGTAAAATGAAATTTAGGCTAAGACAATGAAAAACACCATTTACCTGCAGATTTCCAATCTCAAAACACAGTTTTTTGCGATCACCATTTATACCATTTATACTGATTTGAGAAGAATTGTTTTCATCGTTTCCAATCCACTCACAATCCTGCTCTTGAGGTATTTCTCTTGACTCCCCTTGTACAATAAGGGACGTCAGACAAATCAGGATCGTGGTGAAGATGCCTTGCAGATACGGTTTCATTTTGTCTCTTCTGATAAATAGAAAACACGTTCACAAATATATAAAATTAAACATTTGTAAAACATCCAAATAAGAGATTTATTATACGCTTCGCAGCATAGGTTTTCTAATGTAGAAACTTAATCTACATTTTTGAAATGCTTAGAAAATTTTGTAGTTTGTAATTGTTGGAAAGATAGAGTAGTACCAAGATTGGGATTCAAACAAAAGCTGTAGTTTATCGTTCAGGGTTACCCAAGTTGATAAAGATCTTGTTAAGGGTTCCGGACTACCACTCATATAGGGACTAAAGGGCATAATAGGTTAGAGAAACAACTTGTAAATATCCTTTTATATTTATTTTATAATAAGATTCCAAAGAAAAAAAACCCATCGCCCCCATCATCTTTTACGCACGTGCTCCCCAATCTATTTCTCTCCTGGGGGTGGGGTGGTGTGGGCAAACGTCACTAAGCACGAACGAGCAGTAACATCGTGAACATAATTGGGAGAAATCTCCAACAACATTCATTTTAGAGCTGACCCACTCCAGTGGCCACGTGTTCTAACGCGCTACTCTTGCAGTAGACTAGACTGCCGATAATGGGGGGGATTGAGGTTCGAATCACGGTCGGGTGTAATGAGTTTTTCCCAAACTGGTTTTTCACTATCCCTCTACGCAAATACGGTTACATTTCCCTTAAATATAAATTTCTTAACCCCTAAAAAGTAAAAACCATTGGCGTAGTTAGTACGTAAGCATATAACCCGAACCGGTAGTAAAACGCTGTAATAAATACTAATATTTTTTGAACTATGAACTATCAAGCTAAAAGTATACAACAAAATAGTTTTTAACAGATATATAACACAATATTATATGTATGCATTTTAAAGTACAATATATAAATATATGAGTTAGTTTACCTTGAATTAAAAATCAAAATACCAAAATATCCCCAAAATTTCAATTTTTAATTGTGGCGACACAAATTTATACATTTATATGATTGTAGGATTTTTAAATAGTTTATAATATGCATATAAATAAATTAATGGTATAATTATTTCTCTTTATCGTTAATTTATACACGAGTAGCCTATTTAGGGCTTAATTTTGCACATTATACATTATAATAATTTCAATAATATATAATTATGTAATGATTGTGTTTATAAAAATATACATTTCAACTTTAATTCACTTCCCAAAAATTAAGCGAATAAAAACTTTTACTAAATTAACTATAACCTTTATCTCAAAGAGAATAAAGAATTTAGTTTTCATAGTACTTACAATTGATGGTGCTATGTCAACTAATGCAATCAACAGTTATTTTAAAACTACAAGATACAGTCCACGTTTCTATTGTTTAATCCTGAATCCTGATCTCGATAGCATGTCAACTCTTTCAACCTAAACACTAATGTGACCACAGAAGAAAAGAGCTCTCGCCCTCCTATTTTTCAGTTCAAATTAAAGCAACAGTTATTTCTTATCTCTTGACTTTCCGATGTCAGATGAATTAGAAGTCGATTCTACTTATTTATTAAGGTCAAAGGTTTTTAAGTCATCTAAATTGAGATAATATTCCTAGAAATAATTATATAAATTTGCTTGAACAACATACATTTAAGACACTATCTTTATTATTTAAATCCTAATCAAATAATCAATTAGTGATTAGATTTAAATTAAAGTTATATGTCTGGTACATTTATATAAAGAATGTGCAACCAATATTTATAGTTAAATCAACAAATATAATTATAATCTTAATAATGATAAATAGTAAATTATTCAAATTAGGTGATATAATATGATCAAAAATAAACACATTAGAACTTTGTGAAAACCCCCAGATGTTTAATAATTGTTTCTTTATACCAGCTATATTTCGTAAGTTATTTGGAAAATATAATTAATTTAATATTTTCTAATGCTACTAAATTTTCATTCCTTAGATTTAAAGGAGTCCCTTCCCCTTAGTTTTGTGTCAGAGTTTATTGCTGTCTATAATATTTCCACCATCAGGAATCTGAATAAAATCAACCAAGTAAAATAACTAGAAAAATTATTTGTCATGATGGTTGCCTATTCTATGATAAATGCTTTACATATGTGTACATTCTTTTGAAAACATCGTCCGCTGATTCATGTAGGCCGACTCCAGTCTTGGTCTTCCCCTAGAATTTATCCCCTGGTTTAGAAAGTGCACGTTAAATACCTTTTAAAAAACGTATCACTTGTATATCTCCTCTTATAATTATTTTCGTCAAACTATCAAATTTCAGTATAACTTGTTAACTATTCTTTGTTGTATACTTTTACAACAACAAATTTCTTCTTCTCTAAAATAGCAAAAAAAGATGTGATTTACTTAATTAAGGGATTTTGATTAAATTAATTGAAATAATTTGAATTTAATATTTCAATAATCTACTAGTAGGTGACCTGGCGGTCTAGGGGTAAGGTGTCAGACTTCTGTGCTGGAGGCCGGGGTTCAATCCTCGGTCCCGGCACAGATTTATATGATTACCAAACCCTTCCTTCACCTCTGACAAGACGTGTATTAATCACAACTTGTGAATGTGTGGAATGCCAGGCCTCCACCGTGGTTCGAATTCCACGTTAAACTGTAGGTCCTCCATTTCATCTCACAATCACCCTACCATTACACATTAGCGTAGTATAACCCAAACGGGTAGTAAGAAGCGGTGCTAATAATAATAATAATAATAATAATAATTTTATATATTAAAATCATCAAAATTATAGTTTTAAATTACAGTTTTATTATAAGAGTGTCAATATAAATATTATTTATTGTATGGTTGATTACCTGATGTGGAATAAACAAAGTTTGCAACACAGCCGGCTATACTATTTAACTGATTCTTTCTTATTAAAAAAATATACATCTGCTTAGTATGAATGTATAAGTATATATAAAAAATTAATTAAAAAAATGAAGTAACCTAAATAACCAATTGTTACACTTTAATAAGGATTTACATTACATGGATATTAAAAGGAAACTCTTATAAAAAACAAAGTGTGATGTTGTGCTTATGACACTCTGCGTGTCGATGGTGAATCAGTGGACCATTTCGAACTCGCAGAAATAAGGCAGAGAGACGCTGCAGTTGACGTTATGCGTGTAGCCATCCTTTGTAAGAGTGACGCAGCCTGTTTCTGAGCTCACATCATCAGACGGAGAATCTGGACCCCAAGCTATGAATCCGGTCGTCGACAATGGCTCATCTGTGACAATAATTGGAAAAACCGCAACCAAATTATGATTTTGTTAAATTTATATATTTAAAACGTTAATAGATTCTTTTCAATCGTGATTTTCAGAGTTATACCCAATCGATTTTAATAATAATAATAAAAATGGTACCGTGTACCACACAGATCTCCCCTAAAATTGGAGATATTTACTCGATATTTGTAAGTTATATGACACAAAATAATAAACATTGTTGCAGAATCCCTTCTGCAAATACATGGGCCTAGGGAGCACAGGAGGTGTTATGGGGTGCCAAAATCCCCTTCACCCTTCAAAATTTTCCAAAGTTTTTACTATAACGATTAAGATAGACTTGTTTCAAACTTCAAATAACTTATAGAATCATTCTCTTTTTCAAAAATTTGATAGGGAGGAACCATTAAAAATAGTTTCTAGTTTCTTCTAATAGTTTCTAGTTTCTAGATTTTCAAAAAACTTTCGAATATCATTCAAATTATCTTCTAGAAATGGGCCAATCCAATTTAAAAGATAAATACTTGAAGGAGGCCACTCCATATAGTTTCTCTATACATTTAATATATTTAAAAAAATATTCAAGCATGGACTACTCCAAATATCTTCTAAGGGTAACCAGTTTTTAATAAATTAGCTGGGGGAATACCACTATAAATAGCTTACAGAGACATCTAATTTTAGAAAAAATAATCAAGTGAGGGATTCTTTAAATTTCTTTTAGGGGCATCAAAATTTCAAAATATTTATCGGAGAGAACCACTTCAAATAGTTCCCAGAGAATCTAATTTTTTTTAAAAAGTTTGTGTGAGCACAACTTAGAATAGCTTTTGGATGCATCCCATTTAAAAAAAAAGTCCAACGAGGACTATTCCAAATAGCCTTTAGGCGTAGTCAGTTTTCAGAAATTTTTTAAATAACTTTTAAAAGAATATAATTTTCAAAAGTTCTCCAAACGAAGCCAAATCTAAATAGCTTCTAGGAACATCTAATTTTCTAACATTAGTAGGAAATTCCTTTACCCACACCCCAAGCTCACTCCTATAAATTCAATCAAATCCAAGTTGTGCTAAATATACAAAACATGGCACTATCACACTCGTGCAATTAGTGATTAATATGTTTGTAATAATTCATTTAAATTAATTAAATCTTGGAATAGGCCTTTCTCTTATCAAAATAAATCCTAGTGACGTTTTCCCCTAATTTTATCAGGCACTCTCAAGTAACTCGATAAGCCAACAAGATTAATAATAAGCTAGAGATTTTTCTGTGTATTGTATCCAAAAGATACAGTTATTAATGTTTTAATATATTAAAGGCCAAGGTTAGGTGGGGGTATGGTATTCTTAGTAAACTCTGGGTCAAGCTTACTCCACTTGATTTTAAACTCTAAACTCAGATAAGACAAAGAAACTTTTACTCAATCATAAACCAATATAGGGTTAAAAAACTTTCAATAATTCAAGATTCGAATAAACAGTCTCTTATTAAAACGTTGATCATCATATTAAATTATAACGGTCCTGACCATGGCCTGAGGTATTCCATTATGGACACCCACTTCCCCTGTCTAACCAACCCTTTCCTCCAAAGGATCAACTCAACAAAAAAAGTTATCCCGATTTATGAATCTTAACACATGTCAGCGCTATTCAATTTACCCACTTTATGGATGGGTAAATTGTTAGTACAGAGGAAGTGTATCAACATTTGCATGGAGCGAGCGTGATAAAACATAGAAAATAATCACCCTCAGTACCCAAATGGGCTTTTGAGGTGGGTGTGTAGGGTACAGGTCAATGTTTTTGATGTTTTTATAGCAAACACAGTTTTGACCCCAAAAAATAAAATATTTCACCGGTAGAAACAGTATAATTTTCTTCACATGATGATATCAACAGTTGTTGAATATCTGTCGTGACTCATGAGCATAGCAGCATTAGATGAGAAACTTTTTAAATGAAGATAAAAAGTTGTCATTAAATTCCAGGACAACCTTGACAGATATTCAACAATTGTTGAAATCACCGTGGGAAAATTCAATGTTTCTATTGGAGCAATATTGTATTCATTTTGACCGAAAAAAGGTTTTTGATATATAATATGCAATAATACCTACCCTTAGCTCGCGTCTCTTACACTACCAACTTAACCTCACCCTTCCGTCACCGGCAAAACAGACAAAGAGATCCGGACCTCATTGTCGGCGTGCCCACTTGTTTGGGTCTCAACAATTTAAGACAAAGAATCCAAAAAATTTGTATATTCACTTACTAAATATAGTGACGAATTCGTTAGCGGCGTCCTCATATCTTATTCCAATATAGGCTTGAAAATGTTTTAATTTAAGATGATAGCGGTTGTTGTTGTTGCAGCTGCTGTCGCCTTTGATAATGAAGGAAATCAAAATGTCACGAAGACGGACAGCTTCGCTCAGCGAGTTGATGACGGCCAAGTGGGCCCCGTCTTTAGCGCAGATTTCCAAAGCTCTGTTCCATGTGGTAGCTTCGTCGAAATACAACTTGTAGAAGCCGATATTTCCGAAGTATTTATAAGTTGAAACCACAGATGCTGGTACAGCTGAAATATAAAATATACATGACAAATTATTAGACCTAACAGGGTTTTTAAGTGATATTTTAGTTATTATTTAAATATTGTAAGAACCAATAAATTAAACAATCTTTTCCTATTTTATTATTTGGGCGTGCTGTTAATATGATTGTATTTTATTGTAATGATGACACACTTGAATCAAGTTTTCAATCAAACCTACTTTAGAAGTGATTTTTTTTGACGATAGCTTACAGGTTTTCAATTTGGGTTAATATCCGGATTTATACCTGACAAGGGAGGAATACTGGTAATTTTATTTTGTAAAATAATTTTCACAGAGATTTCTTAAAGATGTGAACACTTGATTAGTAGTTTTTGGTTCCGACCCAAATTAAACAACTGATGCGTGTAAAGTAATTATTATTATTATTATTATTAGCACCGCGTCTTACTACCCATTCGGATTATACGCACTTACGCTAATGTGTAATGGTAGGGTGATTGTGAGATGAAATGAAGGACCTACAGTCTAACGTGGAATCCGAACCACGGTGGAGGCCTGGCATTCCCCACATTCACAAGATGTCTTGTCAGAGGTGAAGGAAGGGTTTGGCAAACAGATAAATCTGTGCCGGGACCGAGGATTGAACCCCGGGCCCCAACACAAAAGTCCGACACCTTACCCCTAGACCACTAGGTCACCTGTAAGGTAATAAAAAAAAATTAAATTTATAGTAAATCATATTTTATTAATTTAAAAAATAATAGTTCAATATTATNCCCCCTCTCTCTCTCTATCTCTCTCTATCTCTCTATCTCTCTCTCTCTATATATATATGTGTGTGTGTATGTGTGTGTGTATTAGTATCACTTCTTATCGGTCGTTCAGGCCACGTGCAGTGTACACATTTTCTGCGTATACCACCAGTGTTTGTCATCTAGATATTCCTGATCGTCTACTGTTAGTGGCGGATTTGTAAACGTTTTCTGTGGTCAAAGTACCATGTAGGTGTGGTTACTTCGCCCCAATCAGAGGATTTAAACATAGTTAACGAGATAATAATGACCATAGGAATAAAATCCCCTTCAGAAAGATACCTACGGTATCACCTGGAATTGAACCTGGTACCTTTAGATTAGTAGCCAGGAATGGTGAGCACCGAACCAAGAGGCCGGCCACTGATTACACTGATGTGTTAAGGAGGAGGAAGGTTGAATTATGAGGGGAGATAAAGAATTTTAAAAATACATTTAAAGATATCCGGCTGGGATTTGAACCCAGATTTCACCGTCATCTAAAGTCAAATCCATTGCTAGAGTAACAACTTAGATGATTCGCCCAGAGAAACTGTTTAGTGTTTGTATTATTTGTATGGTTAGTGTTGTTACTGTGGTCTTATATAAGTTTTAATACAAAGGGCGTTTTTGATTTTTTTTTTGTGAGGGTATTAATTTAAGCGCACGAATCTAATATGCACAAGACTTACAACTAACTTATTTAACTAAAACATAAAGAGAAACCAGTCCCACAGACGTTAGTTCATAGACGAGGAAGTGAAAACTCCCATACCCATCGACAATTTTATTATTGGCTTTGCCGGGAGTCAAATCACGTGACCCTTAAGTTCAAAAGGCAAACGCTCTATCGACTGAACCGTGGTGTTGGAATCATCAGGGTTATTTATCGTTCTCAATATATGGAGAAGGAATTAAGGAAGGTAATTTAAGAAAATGAGAATGTACCACGTCTTACTAAACTTCCGGTTTAGCCGTGAATTTATTTTAATAAAATAGGGTGATGTAGGTGAAATTTAGATAAAATGTACCCACATGTTCATATAGATTAGAGTTGGAAACTATTTATATAGTGGAACAACCTCTAGGTATCCATCTGGGATTCGAACCCTATTGTTAGTTCAATTTATAACAATGCTGTTGACTTTGGCTGTGTTATCATTGATGTGGGTATTTGAGGATATGTACCCGCATTGGCTTTAGAGGTGACGAGAAAACCGCAATGATAAATCACAAGGGGTAAAATAACTTTTAGTTCGACTATCGGTGACCTGGCGGTCTAGGGGTAAGGTGTCAGACTTCTATGCTGGCGGCCGGGGTTCAATCCTCGGTCCCGGCACAGATTTATCTGATTACCAAACCCTTCTTTCACCTCTGACAAGACATCTTGTGAATGTGGGGAATGCCAGGTCTCCACCGTGGTTCGGATTCCACGTTAAACTGTAGGTCCTCCATTTCATCTCACAATCACCCTACCATTACACATTAGCGTAAGTGCGTATAACCCGAACAGGTAGTAAGACGCGGTGATAATAATAATATAATAATAATAATAGTTCAACTATTAGTTAAATCTAGTGTGATATTTATGCGTTTGACCGTATGACAACCTATTCGGATAGAAACATTGGGATTCTCGCAACAGTGGCTTTTCAAGAAAGCGCTGGTGCTTTATCTTAATTTGATAATAATTTGTTCTTGAATTAGTGCAATATTCGAATATTTGGTGTGTTCAGGCAAAATTAAAGAATAACAATGTAATTTGCTTGTTACATTGATGTTATTGTTCAAACGTAAATATCTTACCCTCACAATAACTGTAAATTTTCTGCGAATGTTGACGGTATTGAGGAGTTGACTTCCCATTTGAATGTCGAAGCTGCAGCTTCCAAACACCTTCTTCCTTCACGTCGTCGCCTATCTTAGGATTGTGCAGCACTTGCACCTGTTAACGGATCCACGAAAGTTGTAGAGAATTACACAGATTTCCACACTAGCAACAAAACAGATGGCCAAAAACCTTTTAGGATTATTGACCCATAACAAATAAAACTACTGCCTTAAAACCTAAGTATCAATAGTTTTAGTGGTTTAAAACTTTCTCGATATATACTTGATTATATACAGTGTGTATCAATGTATGTGGGAATTAACTGGGGTGTGGATATAAGTCCTAAAAACAATACAAAAAGTAATTTATGGACATATGTCTTATGTCCGATGGTTCCCGAGATGCCATCCAAAGAAATTGTCAGAACCCTACTCGATAAACCACTGTTGTACCTTTTATAATGATGTATTACTGCTGATACACAGGCAGGTCTGAAGCTACACGAACAAGGTTGAATAAAGTATTAACAATTCCAACAGAAGCTTGAAATATAAAATACTCTCAGTGGTATTTCATTGTGAATATCTCTTGGCGTACAAACACAAACAATTTTTCAGATTTATCTTCAATACGTATTCAAAATTTATGTATTTGAAAAAAAAAAAAAAATGAATATACGAACATGTGACTATCCTCTCATTCTTCGTCTGTCAGGATATTGACGGAGAGGAAGTGACATATACATAAATGAAAGCTAGTTGCTATTTATTGGGTTGTATTAACGTCAACACATTATAGCTGCACCATTACAGAGGTTAGTAATCTAGAGCAGCATTTTTTAACCGTTTGGTTTATACTTATATATGTGTAAAATTTAACTGTCGTCATTTAAGAATGTTCAATATATTATTGTAAACAAATTTATGAAAAAACCCGCCTCGGTGGCGTAGTTGGCTAACGCGCTTGTCGTGTTGAGCTCGACTGCTGAGGACGGGGAGATTGAGGTTCAAATCTCGGTCGGGTGAACAGGGGTGGTTTTTCCTAAATGGTTTTATACTCTCCTTCCACGCAAATGCGGGTTCACTTCCTCTAATTCAACCTTCCCAATTCCTAATCCACTAGAGTAATTAGTACTTAAAGCGTATAACCCGAACGGGTAGTAAGACGCGGTGCTAAAAATAAATAAATAAAATTTATGAAAGCTCCATAATTTATTTTTTCTGGTGCAAGAGCCCCTTTGGTGCAAAACGTTTGGTAGCCCTTGTTCCTGACTATAGCTACACATAAAATATTTGACTGGTCCACAGTATGTTAATACGGGGTACATGTCAGTAACCTGCGGGGCCCGGATGAGACGCCTCCTCCTGGAAAGAACACCGTTCGAAGCCCTGCTCTTAAATACACCTGTACACCAGGTGTGTTAGTCTTAAGACAGAGGTGTCGAGGTCTCCCTTTGTTCCCTGCTACCCCCTTCTCTATAATCTTGAACGAGTTAACTTGTTGTCGCGACCAGGAGGCAAGCACGTTATGCCTTACTATACAGGGTGTGTATTAATTGGTGTCAAATATTCTTGGGGCGTGTTCCCATAGACAAAATATTAAGAAAAGTTCATTTTAACAAGAACTTAGAAAAGCTTAGTTTCTGAGATAGGGGTAATTTTATTAATAATAATAAATCCAACAGAAATAATAAAATTAAATAAAACCAAAGTCTATAAGAAAAACACACAAGACAAAACAATATTGTTAATTTTTTTTTTCAAACTGATGACCTGCCTCGATGCCCCCTCCGAGCCTTCTCCCCCTACTCTTTCGAGTATACCTGAGGTGTTACGGATTTTCTCAAATCTATTTACGTTACGCTCTCTTAAAACGTCAACATTAGCCACATAAGTTGAGCAAACAATGGAACTAAACGTTCCCAGAGATACAAATCTATAGTGTTGAATTCAAGTTCAATAAATCCCCCACGACCAATCCATCTCTGAGGAAAACCTTTATAATAACTCTAAAACAAAGCATTTTTATAGCAATGTTTTTGTTAACTTTTGTTAATGTTTGGTCGATGGAGAAACGCCTCTAGAATATTTGACACCCTGTATATAAGGTTGACCATACAAAGCGTATACAATCTAGAAGAAGTGACTTGATCGAAAACGTGAGTGACTTTGGATCTCTCACATAAATAACTTTGCTTGACGTTCTGACGATCAAGTTTGCAAGTATGACAGTGTCGTTAAAACGGACATTACAAACTTTTCTCTTCCCCTACTCATTGAGACAGTAAGTATTATGCTGACTGAATGTACTTTTTTTTTTAAGAGCCACGTTCGGGTTGTACACACCTGCACTAATTAGGAATTAACAAGGTGAAGGGTGACCTGGTGGTCTAGGGGTAAGGTGTCAGACTTCTCTGCTGGCGGCCGTGGTTCAATCCTCGGTACCGGCACAGATTTATCTGATTACCAAACCCTTCCTTCACCTCTGACAAGACATCTTGTGAATGTGAGGAATGCCAGGTCTCCACAGTGGTTCGGATTCCACGTTAAACTGTAGGTCCTTCATTTCATCTCACAATCACCCTACCATTACACATTTGCGTAAGTGCGTATAACCCGAACGGTTAGTAAGACGCAGTGCTAATAATAATAATAATAATGTAGCCATATCTACTTGGTAGAGAGTATAAAACCCTCAGTACATCCGACCAGAATTCTAACTACAACCCTCCCATTATTGGTAGTATATAGACCCTCCGATTATCGAAGCGGGTGAAAGCGTGTTAAGATATTCATTGAACATCTTAGGATACTTACATATTTTATTATCCTGGCTTCATGTGTAAAAATATCATTTACACTGCATACTATGTTTGTAGAGAGATAATATATGTAATACTATATTGAGAGCGTTACAATTACATTATATGCTTTCATTAATATTTTATTTAGCTATGGTAGCATAGGCTTCTCTCAACGCTAGTTATAAACTCTTTTTGCGTTTAAAAGACATATATAACTTATAACATTATATAATGTTATTTATCATTGCATTAAGTTAGCATTTTTCTTATATACATTTAAAATTTAGTGATTTTTGGCCAAATTGGGTGTATTCCTATAATTAATTATGTCTTTATTGCTATATGTATATATATATTTACTAAGTAATCTGGAACATGAAAATAAAATAGGCTTACACCTACAAGTATTCTAAAATACAACACACTATTATATTATTCGAAAAAATAAAGACCTTGTCTAAGGAAAGTTGAGTTTATTTTAAACATTTTGACAGTATTCAAAACACAAATTGTTTCTTATACTTATAAATAAACTGTTTATTTGAAAATAAAGTTTACAATTAAGTCTTTAACATTATATATTTAGCGTATTACTTAACATATTATAGGCCTATGATGGTTAATTTTTAAGGATACATTAAACATTGACTCAAAATTGGAAAAATATATTAATTGCACTTAATGAGCTTAGAGCGTTCATTATTTATGATATGAGAAAAAACAAGCTTGGACAACTAATAAAACAATATACCTGTAGGGTGACCTGGTGGTCTAGGGGTAATGTGTTGGACTTCTATGCTGGGGTCCGGGGTTCAATTCTCGGTCCGGGCACAGATTTATCTGATTGCCAAACCCTTCCTTTCTTTACCTTTGACAAAATGTGTATTAATCACAACTTGTGAACGTGGGGAATGCCAGGCCTCCACCGTGGTTCGGATTCCCACTTTAAACTGTAGGTCCTCCATTTCATCTAACAATCACCCTAACATTACACATTAGCGTAAGTGCGTATAACCCGAACGGGGAGTAAGACGCGGTGCTAATAATAATAATAATAATAGTAATTATATACCTGCAGCCCACCAATCTTGAAACACAGCTTTCTGCGATCACTATTGGTGCCATTTATACTGATTTGAGAAGAATCATTACTTCCGTCGTCTTGAATCCACTCACAATCCTGCTCTTGTGGTATTTCTCTTGACTCCCCTTGTAAAATAAGGGACGTCAAACAAATCAGGATCGTGGTGAAGATGCCTTGCAGATACGGTTTCATTGCGTCAGTTCTGATTAATATAAATTAACACATTCAGAAATATATATTAAATTAAACATTAAGATTGGAGTTTTATTATACGCTTTGGAGCATAGGTTTTCCAAATAACCTTATCTAATGACTTTATACCATATCATAATCTTTTGTATCATGTTAATTTAATATATTAGTAAAGAAATTAACAATCCCGATTCAGGATGAGGCTAATATTTTATGATAGTGTGAAATTGTTATTTTAAATTGATTATTATTAGAGTTATTGGAGTTCTTTTTTTTTATCAATAAATATTTGAAATTTAAATGGCCATGATTAAACTAGTAGTTCAATGAACAATAAAACTTACTGCTTCCATTCTAAATATTCTAAGTGCATCGTGTTGTTATTATTATGTCATGTGCTTAGCGTTACTGAAGTATTAAGATTTATCTTTGGATTTCAAGTTGAAATATTTACTCTAATTTCTCTTTGCATTTGATGTTGATTTTTTTTTACCTTGCTGATCAAGTAAGACAAAAAAAAACAAATTAATATTATTTTCAATAGTACATTAAATTAATTGAGATTAACCATTGTTTACGTGGTTTAAGACGTCAGTATTGAAGTATACGTGAACAATTAAAAATAAATCACGCTAAGTACTTCAATCGATTGCTTAAAATGGTAAATTTAAACCACTTGAGATGAGTTGTTGAACGAAACACATTTGAGAGATCATATTTAAACAAATAACCAGATTGATAAAACCTGTAAAGTCGTTCGGCTTTGATGGAAAGAATATCCAAGCCAAACGTAGTTCAAATTGGCCAACAGATTTGGCAACAATCACGTAATAAATATACAGATTTTTTTTATTAGGAGACGCCATATTGAAACAGATAACCAAAGAGAAAAACCTTATAATACTCTGCTTGGCCTGTGTTTAAAGAATGCCCATGCCAAATTTAGTTAAGATGGTCTATGCATTTGTCAGTTATATTGGAACAAACAGGCAAAGATTCTAGTGGCCGCCATCTTGAAACTTCTAACCAGATCTAAAAACTATATACCCTTCGTCTACCCTGCAAGGCAGCAAGCTTACCCTATATTATTCCCCTACGAGGTAGCTTTTAAAGTAAGATCATAGTGTAATCCGTCAAGGTAAGACTACTATATATATCTGGATAAACTGAGTGTATGTACATTGTTTGACCTAGGTTTAAAAAATATCATTGCCAAATTTTGTTAAAGTTGATCCACACATTTAACAGCTATCACGTAACAAAGGTAGAGACAGACAGAAAAGCAGATAAATTAAATAACAAATGCTCAATCTAAAACAGAGCCTCAATACTCGGTATATTATATTTATCAATCAATAACATTAATTTTGAAAAATCTCTTACTTCTTCAATTTTAGAACTGTGAACTAAAGATTCAAATATCATTGTATATTTCTAACAAATAAATAACATAGTTAAAAAAGTTATTGATTGGCAAACAGATACTTAAACTAGTTATTACTGTATAAATTGATGTTATATAGAAATAAGGCATGATATACTACGGTGGTTATTTTGGATTTTCAAATAATATTAGACACATAAATACAATGTTTAGAAAACAATTAAAATTTAGACTAGAATTTTTTATCCCAAAAATTAAATGGTTTGAAACAGTTATTGACACATATAATATTTTTCCATTCAAAAGTCAAAGGAGAATTGTGTATTAAAAGTACTTACAATAATTAATGATGTCTCAAATATTGCCAACATAAGTTATTTAGACTTAAAGACACACAACAATTATACTTAATTCTAACAATATAATATGAATCCGTGCGTGTGGCTTTATGCCATAAATCCTGAAGTATCCGTTATAGAAATTTCCAAAAGACTAACAAAGTACTTCAACTTATCAATAATAAAGACGTGACTAAACAGGAAATAAGGCACTTCCTTTTTTATCAGCACAAACGACCACATTATATATGTTCTTATCTGTTTGACTCTCATATTTGGTCTGTAGGAAATGTCTTTATTTTAGATATCACTGTAACTAGTAAAATAAGTAAGCTCGCATCCCATTTCAAGGTCAATGGTTTCAGCCAGATTAAGCCAAGTTGAGAAACCCGTGTGAAATAGTTTTAATAAAATTACTAGAATTACATAAATCTCAGGACATGTAACTATGCAATTGTATTAAAACTAATAAACTCTTTGTAGGCTACACGTCATTTCTACGTTAGAAAATCACTTTGTTTTAAAATAGTCTTTTAATTTGATCCCAGGACCACATGTTTGTACTTTAAACATATGCTCCTTAATTCTACAAAGAAGTTATTTTTGAGGTAATTTAGACAAGTATTATTATTTATAGAGCTAATTTTTTTTAACTAGTGAAATATAGTAAGATTTCTTCTAGTTTAATTCATGAAAATTTGTATTTCTGTTACAACCTTATTATATATATATATATAAAAAATTAGATTTTAAGTCATGTTAAGTTAAAATATTATTTTCGTAGGAAATAAACACCTATATCTATTTAATATGCGAATATAATAAAACTTCAGAGTATTATTTTAGCAACACATGTCCCATTAATAATTAATTAATCCCCGGTAAAATGATGAGACTTAATCATTAGATTATTATTGTTATTACTATTTAGCACCGCGTCTTACTATCCGTTCGGTTTACGCTCAAGTACTAATCACGCCAATGGATTAGGAATTGGGAAGGTTGAATTTATAGGAAGTTAATTGTCATTTGCGTGGAGGGAGGGTGGAAATCATTTAGTAAACACCACCCCAGTTCACCCAACCTAGATTCGAACCTCCATCTCCCCATATTCGGCAGTCTAGCTCGACACAAAATTAGTGCGTTAGCCAACTACGCCACGGAGACGGGTTCTTAGTTATTATTGCCTACAATAAATTTATTGTATTCATTCTTTTTTTTTTTCACCACGTCTTTGTAACCATTCAGGCTATACATGCATTCATTACACTAATGGAATATGTATGAGAAAGGTATATTAGTGTGTTGTGTATCCTCATTTGCATGGAACCTAATTGAGAAACCATTTAAAAAAATACACTCTTGGTACACCCGACTGGGATTCGAACGCTGATCTCCGCGTCATAAGCAGGCAACGATAGTGACATACTAGACCATGTAAATATTGATGCAGATTTTATACACACACACACACACACACACACACACACACACACACACACAGTAAGTATATTTAATTTTTAGTGCCTTTCGTATCATGATAATTTATTATATCAGTAAGGAAATTAACTATCCCTATTAAAGATGAGGCTAACATTTTATGATATTGTGAAATTAAAATTTTAAATTGATTACTATTAGAGCTGAAAAATCATACGATGTTTAAGGTATTTTTTTAAAAGATATTATTTAATCCAGTGACTTAAATAGAAATATTTTTACTATAAAATATGTAGCTTTTATTACTATTTGTTTATTAATATGTAACGATCTTAGTTTTTATACATATAGTTAGTTATAACTATAGTTTATATAATATATTGTAGACTTTAAATAAACCAGTGTATTTGAGGATGTTATACTTTGGTATTTATAATTTTTACTAGTTTAATTATGTAGTAATATATTAATATTTAGCACCGTGTCTTATTACCCGTTCGGGTTATACGCTTTTAAGTACTAATTACTCTAATGGATTAGGAATTGGGAAGGTTGAATTAGAGGAAGTGAACCCGCATTTGAGTGAAGGGAGAATGGAAAACCATTTAGGAAAAACCACCCTCTGTTCACCCGACCGAGATTCGAACCTCGATCTCCCCGTCCTCAGCAGTCGAGCTCAACAAGACAAGCGCATTAGCCAACTACGACACCGAGGCGGGTAATTATATAGTAAACATTTAAAAAATATATCATATGAAATATATATATTACACATATATATTATATTACAATATTTCAGAACATGCTGGTCAGTTCTCCAATTTGGTGTTGAAACAATTAGTTTCAATAAATTGGTATCAATATAAATATTGGCTACAATTTATTATAAAATATTTTCTGTTTCTAATTTGTGATTAATATATAATATTTGAAAATAATATTATTACATTATTTATATAATAAAGCAACTGACTAGTCCAACACCTTAATCTAATCGGTATCGTGTCTGTCTACTGAACCAAAAGTCCCGGTATCTATTCCCAACGTGTCATAAAAAAAAAGTATAATGGTTAAAATGTTTGGCTATGTTTGTTCTATTACTAAGTTATTTTATTTTTCTGCTGATATACAGAAACCAGTTGGTACAGAAAATTCACTTTAACTACACAAGAATGAATATCATAGTAAAAAAAAAAAATTAGAATGGTAAAAGTAAATATAAACAGCCTCTCCTAGAAAAAAAATATGATTCATTATTTTATATTAGGTCTTGAATGAAATTATAAATTAACTACAAGCTATGAGTAAAGTCCAAAAAGGCAGGGAGGAAGCGGTGACAAAAAGAAATTATTAGCTTCACAGAGAACAACCATAACACTTAGTTACGGAAAGGATAAAAAAATACGAAGGATACAAGGAAACATAAGGGAAAAGTGATAATACACACATTTCAAAGGACGACTTTAATGTATCAAATATCATGAGTATTAATATCCCAGCAAATATCTTTTATTTTAAATTTAATATTAAAATATGACAAAGAACTTTTTTAACCATAGTATGAAGTGTATAAGGAAGTTTTCACGTTTGTCTAACAGATGGCAACACTTATTCAATTTGAGTTAAAATTAGACTGTCCCCCAATTTCCCTAATACTATTCTTTTATCAATTACGATATTATCTTTTACTACGCGTATTACTACCCGACCGAGAGGTGTTTAATCGTACTAATAGTCAGGGATGAGAGAGGTCGAATTGAGAGTAAATTCACCCGCTGTTCAGAGAGAGTGGGAGACCGCCCAGTTAAATTAACAGAATTACACCCTTTCAGGATTTGAACCTCAAACTCCTAGTCCTCGTCAATCCAGACTACTGTAGATGATCCTTATATTTAATTCTCGTTTTCACCAACGTGGGTCAGTAGTCATTAGTAATTTTAGTTAAATTTCCTTATTTTTTTATAGCTTCAATTTTTTTTATTACGTCTTAAGTATTGTAGAGCACACATAATTTTTTTTTTATAAAATAGTAAAATTAAAAATAAAACTTAAAACTTTAAGATGAATGAACTGCACTTATTATTATTATTATTATTATTATTTATTATTATTATTATTATTAGCACCTCATCTTACTACCCGTTCGGGTAGTACGCACTTACGCTAATGTGTAATGGTAGGGTCATTGTGAGATGAAATGAAGGACCTACAGTATAACGTGGGATCCGAACCACGGTGGAGGCCTGGAATTCCCCACAGTCACAAGTTGTGATTAATACACGTCTTGTCAGAGGTGAAGGAAGGGTTTGGCAATCAGATAAATCTGTGCTGTTACCGAGGATTGGACCCCGGACCCCAGTACAGAAGTTTGACACCTTACCCTAGAACACCCGGTTACCTAACATCCACTTGCAAAGCGAGTATATTATATAAAATTACTCATAACAAAGTAGAATGGTATCGATGTTGACCAATGTTGAATAATATATTTGTATTTTCTAAAAACCTGCTTCATTGAGCGAATTGTCTAAGGCGTCACTTTCATGTTAGACTGGCCTTGTGTTGGTGGGAAGATAGAGGTTAGAATCCCAGTCAGGTCTACTAAGGGTGGTTTTCTCTAAAGGGTTTCCCAATCTCCTTCCACACAAATGTGGGTACATTACCTCTAAAATGCTTCCATCCTCATCCCTACCCAATTAGAGTAATAATTACCATATATGTGTATGCCCGAATAGATAGTAAATACGTGGTGCTAAAAAGAAACGATTAATACGGCCTAGTACTGTTTTAGAACTTCTTCTTATTTCCGTGGCCATTCAAAACCTTATACGGTCCTTAGCCTCACGCACAACCGCCTCCCCCCCCCCACCCACC
>CABFOV010000164.1:44800-55129 GCA_902141375.1 Timema poppense | reverse complement strand
GTAAAAAATGGGAAGCGGGATTTAAAAAAAATGTTTTTCTTTTTGGAATGGTCCTGTCGGTTAAAGGCTAAAAGCTACAAATATGCCGAATTTAAAGTTTCTAGCTCATGTGGAAGTGGGTAAAGTCAGTGAGTCAGTCAGCCGTGTAGCTTTATAGTACTATAATTACTACAATATATCAAAAAATGACAGTTACAGATCACATGACTTGACGTATTAATAGATCCGAGTAGTTTAAGTAACTAATGTAGCTGGAAGATAACGGTTCCTCCAACCCCAAAATGCTACTAGAACCGAGAATGTCTGGGTAAACAACAATATCACGTCTGTACAACTGTTGCAGAAAACCATTCCAGGAAAGAACGAGGGTATGAGGGAGGAAGGTGGGGAGGGGGGTGACATAAACTTCGAACCATCAACCCTGAGAACTAGAACAAATGTTTCCCTTACGACGTTTAAAAAATATTTGTGTGTGTGACGTCAGATATTTATACTAGAAGGACGTGGCCTATGAGAGGAGGGAAAAAGTGCCAGACGTCATAAAAAAAAAAAAATATTACTTTGTTCTAGGGAAGAAAACAGGTATGTTTTTAGGAGAGACGTTGAGCCAAATATATGTTATATATGTCAGATTTTAAAATAGATAAGTGAATTAATTTAAAAAAAATATTCGTAGATGCCACTTTTGGACTGTTTTGAATTTATTTGAGTCAACGTGTTTTCTAAGTGTTCAACGGCTGAATATATTATTATTATTAGCACCGCGTCTTACTACCCGTTCGGATTATACGCACTTACGCTAATGTGTAATGGTAGGGTGATTGTGAGATGAAATGGAGGACCTACAGTTTAACGTGGGATCCGAACCACGGTGGAGGCCCTGGCATTCCCCACATTCACAAGTTGTGATTAATACACGTCTTGTCAGAGGTGAAGGAAGGGTTTGGTGATCAGATAAATCTGTGGGCTGAATATAAATTCACTGTATATTCACAATGTACTCAACAAGAGGCTGAATTGTAGTGGTACTTAAACTGAAAGGTATCTTTACACTACTTTTTGTAACGGAAATATTAATTACGAGACCTGATAAATATCATGATTCGTATATATTTTATTTACTATACTGAGATTATTAGGGTTTGATTCAAGACTTTAATTATAATTTTGAAAACATTAAAAATAATTAAATACACAGCTCTCAAATACTATACTGAAAAAATTGTAGGATAGTAGATATATTTGTACTTTCTCTTGACCTCTCGAAGAGAGAAGTATTGTTATTATATATAAATATAATATAAACTTGAGATTTTGCTTAATGTCCGTTTGTCTATTTGTCTGTTACGGCACTAGAGTTAAAACTATTCTATATAGGGCTATCATAAGGTCCCTACAAGAGATTTTTTGAATAAGGTGTCCAACCCTAAAATTAAAGGTAGTTTATTTAAAGGGGAAAAAAGAGAAAAGTTGACTTTATCAGAATCCTCTCCAATGATTTGTATTCAATTTTATTTATCCAGCCAATGTTTAACATTACAAAAAAATGGTTAATTTTTATTTTTCCATTAAAATGACTTTGAGAGTAGCCTACTCTATATAAACAGTAGTTTACAATTTTGATTATATCTACGTAACTGTTTGAGATACGAAATAACTTATCATTGTAAAGTTGTAGTACTATTAAAAATAAAAGTATTTTAGTCTGGAATATATATTTGCAAAAACAAATATTTCTGATCTATAAACAACCATATATATATATTAGTATTTATAAATGAAATTGTTTATTATGATTATTGTTTGGCAGAGATGCACCTCTTTTCTCTGTGTTTCTGTAACAGTGTATAATATTACGTGCAGGTCATATTATCTTTGTTGGAGTGTTTTCGTAACAAATATTACTAATTTTTAGTAAATGTTTATTTTAACATTAAAGAGATAGAAAGTTTGTGCAGTGCACATTAACATTTTGTTGTTGTTGTTGTTATCTCGTCTCGCTAGCCTTTTTGGTTAGTCACACATATAATAATTACGTTAATGTGTTAAGGATGAGGAAGGATCAATTTAGAGGAGGTGTACCTGAATTTTTGTAGAGGGAAAGGGGAAACCTTCTTATGATAAAAACTTCAACATACTCAACCGGGATTCGAACGCCTTATACCACGCAAACTACCGGAGCAAGCTGGTAAATAAATATCTTATAGTTAAAAAAAAATCACGGATACCTTTATGATTTACACGTAATACAAACTTGTGATCTGAAGTCACATTTGACATATTAATAATAATAATGTTTAGCACCGCGTCTTACTATCCGTTCGGGTTATACGCTTTAAGTACTAATTACTCTAATGGATTAGGAATTGGGAAGGTTGAATTAGAGGAAGTGAACCCGCATTTGCGTGGAGGGAGAGTGGAAAACCATTTAGGAAAAACCACCCCCAGCTCACCCGACCGAGATTCGAACCTCGATCTCCCCATCCTCAGCAGTCGAGCTCAACACGACAAGCGCGTTAGCCAACTACGCCACCGAGGCGGGTGACATATTATTAACGATAGAAACAAACATAAGAATGTAGGCCTACTATTGTACACCTCGTTTATCATGAAAGGTAGAAAGTTTATTTTCCACGTATCACCTATATTGTAGCTTATACTAAGATAGAGCCTTAGTGCAATATATTAATGAAAGACTGCTTCCTTTCAAATTAAAGCGAGTGTAATGTTCTCAATGATAACCACAATCACATTTTTTATATCGTATAAATCTAACCATCTTACCACGACTACGCAGTGATGAAATAATAAATATAGAAAACATTTCACGGTGCATCTGGTTGAGATTCAAACCATGGCCTTGCCATCATTGGATTGATGTCTTAGACTGAGCTACTACTGGAATTTCTATAGTATAACAATAATAATAATAATAATAATTTGTTTTACAGAACAACACCAATATTATTGTGTACCTCCTTTGGTACTTTCGAGATGGCGTTAAAAAGGGAACGCAATAAAAATAAAGTATCACATACGTTACCTTTTTCTTTTTTATAAACCCAGGACTGTTCTCTTTGTTAATATTTTACTTTGTCGATCTATAGATTATGACAGCGCAGCTGCCGCACAGGAAATGATCCATCAACCTGCGATCACCCTTTTCTATATGCGCAAGACATCCCTCATGAGAATTTGGTCTCGACGTAGAGAAAGAGTTTAAATAATGATAAGCACCTCATATTAAAAAAACAAACACAGATATGATCTAAGGGATGGGCGATTAGGGATGAGAATATTATAGCGTACTCTCCTCAAGATCTATTAGAGATATATTAACGAAGAGGAAACTAGTGTTTATTCAAGTGTAAAACATAACAAAGTGTATGTAAATGTATATTAATGCATGCTCAGTTCAGAGACATGATGTGTTTTATCTTAACAAAGAAAAGAGGTAGAACTGCTCATCAGTCAAGGTGAAATATTACTTCCCCCACCCGCTACCGTCGCCATCATAACATGGGCCTAGAAGAGGATTCTACTTTCAGTTGTTTTTTTCTTACCGACGCTCTCGATTATAGATATGGAAAGTATTTGCAGTAACCGGTTGGGACAAACAACAATTTTTTGAATAAAAAATTATCTTATGCTTATCCTTAGGGTATTAGAATTTATTTTGTATTTTTCGTAAAGTGATTTATAATTATGTTTTATAGGATTCTCATGATAAATGCTTACAGTTACTTGAAGGTCAAAGTTTCTTCATACAGTATGGCTTGCTAATACAAAACTGAAATTGTCCAAAGTACGTTCAGATTATCAAATTGATCAATTTATGAAGGGGTGGTAAAAATGAACAACTATCCTATACAATTATTATTTCTTTTGTCAACATCCCTTTTTTTCAAATAATACAATACCTAAAGCGATGAATAAGGTATCAATGGATAGGATTTTTTTTTTACCGACTTCTGACATAGTACACTCAGTTTATGTTAAAACACATTGTTTGTTTAAAATGTATGTTAAACAAAAAAATCTAACATTATTTTTGTATAAATTACCGAAAATAATCTCTTTGCTATTTTATGTATACACTACACTGGGTATTTAATTTCAACAACCCAACAAAAGACTACATCTTTACCCGCCTCGGTGGCGTAGTTGGCTAACGCGCTTGTCGTGTTGAGCTCGACTGCTGAGGACGGGGAGATCGAGGTTCGAATCTCGGTCGGGTGAACTGGGAGTGGTTTTTCCTAAATGGTTTTCCACTCTCCCTCCACTCAAATGCGGGTTCACTTCTTCTAATTCAACCTTACCAATTCCTAATCCAATAGAGTAATTAGCATTTAAAGCGTATAACCCGAAAGGGTAGTAAGACGCGGTGCTAAATATGATGATGATGACTACATATTTATTTTAAGGGAAGGAGAAGGTTGAATGTGCTAAAATTTTGCAAGAGGATACTGGTATCCTATAATTTGTTATTTATATGATTATTCGTAGATTGATTCTTATATGTCTTATAATTTGGCTTTGAAACACACTCCTGTATTTTCACGGTATTTTTATTTATATCAAAAATCATAAAGCTACCCACAGAATACTCAGTCACTAGCTTTATTAATGTCTCACCTTTCTCAAGTCTGTCTAAAATCACATATTGCTGTTTTAGTTTTAAGATTGTCATGTAAGGAACATAAGCTAAAAGAAATAATTTTGCAACCCTTATAAGAATTTTTTTCGATAAAATAAACCAAATATTTCTTCAGTACCAACATAGAAATATAGAGATTAATTTTCTTCACATAGTGATATCAACAGTCTGAATATCCGTTCAGGGTACCTGAAATTTAACGACAATTTTTGATCTTAAATAAAAAAGTTTATCACCTAATGCCGCTATCATCACATATAGTCAACAAATGTTTATATTACCATATGAATAAAATTAAAATCTATGTTTCTACTGGAGAAATATTTTATTTATCTACGCCAAAAAAAGTATTGCTACAAAAGCTGCAAATACAGCGCCCTTAACTTGTGTTACCTACACTCCTATCTTAACAAGCTATGTTACCTACACTCCTACCTTAACGATCTATGTTACCTACACTCCTATCTTAACNGAGCTGTGTTACCTACACTCCTACCTTAACCAGCTGTGTTACTTACACTCCTACCTTAACGAGCTGTGTTACCTACACTCCTACCTTAACCAGCTGTGTTACTTACACTCCTACCTTAACGAGCTGTGTTACCTACACTCCTACCTTAACCAGCTGTGTTACTTACACTCCTACCTTAACGAGCTGTGTTACCTACACTCCTACCTTAACCAGCTGTGTTACTTACACTCCTACCTTAACGAGCTGTGTTACCTACACTCCTACCTTAACCAGCTGTGTTACTTACACTCCTACCTTAACGAGCTGTGTTACCTACACTCCTACCTTAACCAGCTGTGTTACTTACACTCCTACCTTAACGAGCTGTGTTACCTACACTCCTACCTTAACCAGCTGTGTTACTTACACTCCTACCTTAACGAGCTGTGTTACCTACACTCCTACCTTAACCAGCTGTGTTACTTACACTCCTACCTTAACGAGCTGTGTTACCTACACTCCTACCTTAACCAGCTGTGTTACTTACACTCCTACCTTAACGAGCTGTGTTACCTACACTCCTACCTTAACCAGCTGTGTTACTTACACTCCTACCTTAACGAGCTGTGTTACCTACACTCCTACATTAACGAGCTGTGTTACTTACACTCCTAACTTAACGAATTATGCATTCTTTTGTTTGTTACGATTCTGCATTAATTTGAAGACGAAACATCAACATCAAGTTGTCGTGGAACGATAAATATAAAAAAACCAACATTTGTGACCTTGATTGAGGTTGGAAGAGACAAAGCTAGGAGAAATTCTGATTACCTCATCTTCTAAACTATCGCAGGTTCGGATTAGCAATATCGTGATTTAATTTAAAACCAAATTAAATTGGTAAACGGAAAACTTTGAATGATGCTTTTTTTTTAGTGGTTAACGATTAATAGAAAACTAATTTATATTATTTATACAAAATAAATTGTTTAACCAAATAAGAACTAGAAGCTAAGAACTTTGGATTAAAACATCAATAGTGTACCAAACGAGATATTCAATGACGTCCTCAAGGTTTAAACACATTCCTCTGCAGTTGCTCTCCAAAGACTCCAGATCACCAGTACCAACAGAAGACGTCTTCAGGGTTTAAACACATTCCTCTGCAGTGGCTCTTTAAAGTCTCCAGATCACCAGTACCAACAGAAAACGTCTTCAAGGTTTAAACACATTCCTCTGCAATGGCTCTCCAAAGACTCTAGATCACCAGTACCAACAGAAAACGTCTTCAAGGTTTAAACACATTCCTCTACAGTGACTCTCCAAAGACTCCAGATCACCAGTACCAACAGAAGACGTCTTCAAGGTTTAAACACATTCCTCTGCAGTGGCTCTCTAAAGACTCTAGATCACCAGTACCAACAGAAGACGTCTTCAAGGTTTAAATACATTCCTCTGCAGTGGCTCTCCAAAGACTGCAGATCACCAGTACCAACAAAAGACGTTTTCAAGGTTTAAACACATTCCTCTGCAGTGGCTCTCCAAAGACTCCAGATCACCAGTTCCAACAGAAGACGTATTCAAGGTTTAAACACATTCCTCTGCAGTGGCTCTCCAAAGACTCCAGATCACCAGTACCAACAGAAGACGTCTTCAAGGTTTAAACACATTCCTCTGCAGTGGCTCTCCAAAGACTCTAGATCACCAGTACCAACAAAAGACGTCTTCAAGGTTTAAATACATTCCTCTGCAGTGGTTCTCCAAAGACTCCAGATCACCAGTACCAACAGAAGACGTCTTCAGGGTTTAAACACATTCCTCTGCAGTGGCTCTCCAAAGACTCCAGATCACCAGTACCAACAGAAGACGTCTTCAAGCCTTTTTTTAAGCACCACATCCGTTTGGGCTACACGTATATGTTTTAATGGCACTAATGGGTGTGGTATTATGAAGGTTTAATTGAGAAGAAGTGCATCCACATTTGCGTGGAGGGAAAGTGAAAAAGATTTAGATAAACCACCATAAGTGCGCCCGACCTGGATCAAACCCTGATTTCCCCGTCTTGGCTTTTTCGTAACTTATTGAGATAACAAAAATTATTAATAAAAACTATTATGTTTTTGTATCGTTGTTATGGCAACAAGTTATATTATGGTACATGAAATAATAAATTAAAAAGTACTTTATTCACACTTGTATCTTGCTATAGTTGGCCACCATGATACATTGATTTAATTTTTTTTTATATCTTAAAGAACGAGCCGTAAAATATATTAGTTTCAAAATAAAACGATTATAATTTGCAAACCGATAACGGTTTGTATGACGTCATCAGCCACCCTTGTTTTGGTTGGTTTACAATCTCCATTTTTTGAAGAAAATGAATCCCTTTGGAAGCTCTCATTTATATATAATTGTTAAGTGAACCACAGACGCTGCTTCCACAATAAAAGGAAACATTAAAACGGCTATTTTAATAAGTTTGTATTTTAAATAATATACAAATGTCCTGAAAATTTAAAAATGACACTTGGACATGGGAATCAAACCCGGGACCTTTGGCTTAATACGCCACTGCTCTAACCACTGAGCTATCCAGGATTCGTCCCGTGTCCAGGGTCAATCTTCACTCATATTTCAAGGCAGAGTCTATGATGGACGTGCGGAAATCGTCTGCTACAACGTGTGATTTTTATTAAGATCACGAGCTATCAGATAACGCAGCCACCTTCGACTCGGTAGTTGTACATTAATCATAATTGTACGGGATTGCATATTTAAGAATCAAATAGCCAAAGTTGTTATTTATGCTTTTAGTGAGGATTACTCCCTCTAGATATCATATTATAAAAATTGAAAAATAACCCCTGGACACGGGAATTGATATATGATATCTAGAGGGATCAGTGGTTAGAGCATTGACGTACTAAGTCAAAGGTCCCAGGTTCGATTCCCGTGTTCAGGTGTAATTTTGCAATTTTCAGGATATGATATCTAGAGGGAGTAATCCTCACTAAAAGAATAAATAAAAAATTTGGCTATTTGATTCATAAATATAAAAACGGTTAAAAGAAACAAATAGTTAAAAACAGATATTTTTTATGTGAAGGTTTTGACTGCCAAAAGTAACAATAGTTCAAACATATGTACTTGCAGATAATACGGTTCGGAGAATGGAACCATTATACTGTTTCCTATCCATCACTAGACAACTCTACTACCGTACAAACCCTATACGTTTATTCTAAATCGTAGCTTACTCACCTTTACCCCATTAGCGTAATTAATATAAATGCATCCAGTACAAATGGGTGGCAAGACCTGTAATAAAAACAGTGTTACCATCTGAATTAACTCGGGATATAGAAGTTTTCGATTGGTGTACCCCGCCCTTACTAGCTAGATACTCCGTTTGAATACTATTCGGAATTATTTAAGTGTGTTTCTGGATTTTTATCATCGCGTATTACTACCCATTCAGGCTATACGCATACATACCAATTACGCTAGTTTGTTTAGGATGAGGAAGTTTGAATTGAAGGCGGTTTGAGGGGGGATAGAGAATGGAAAACTATTTAGGTAAAACCATTCTTAATACACCCGAGCCATGATGTGAACCCCGATATCCCCATCTATCATCCGCAGTTAAGTCTATTGCAAGAGCGATGCTTCAGACCAGGGGGTGGTAATCTTTTAGTGCGTCGATCAACTCAAAAACTTATCAACATTCCTAAGATCACCCTTAGTTTTTTAATTCTACTTTTGTCTATTCATCTTGTATTTTTAATCTTCCTCAAACACCTTTGTTCCCGCCTTTCTTTTAAAAAAATGAGGTAGAGATGGGGAAGGAAGTATATTAGAAGTAATCTATCTGCATTTTCGTGGAAGTAGAGAGAGAAACCAATTTGGGAAAAGCACCTTCAGTAGACCCGACAGGGATTTGAACCCCTATCTCCCCGTTTTCAGCAAATCAGTTTGATAAGATATTGACTCCTTAGACCATTCGGCCACTGAGAAGGTTTATTTTCATCTTGTGCGTATAGTTCGAACGGGCAGTAAGACGTGGTGCTAATAATAATAATAATTATTATTATTATTATTATTATGTTCATATTACATTATTTAATTTCCTTACAACATTACCGAACAAGGATAGTTTTACTATACTCAAATATTATTTGAAAGCACTTGATAGGTTATCAAGCTATGAAAACTCTAATATTGACTTTTAATAGCGGTGATGTTTTCAAACGCGATCGACTGGAAATTCCCGCGGGATCAATCTGTCGCCAACTCCTGCCTGATTTACACTATAACACCGACGAGGGTTCTTCTTCCTTCTCTCTAGCTGATGCTGGCTACTTAAAAATCACCTTCCTCATTCTTCCTAGAAGCAGATGGGAGGATAACATTAAAATGAACCTGAAAGAGGTAGTGTGTAATGAGGTGGACTGAATAGAACTAGCTCTAGATAGAGATAGGTGGCAAACTTTTGTAAGTACGGCAATGAACTTTTGAGTTTATTTAGTTAATTAGTGATTAAAAAACAAAAACCCTCTAAATCAAAACACTCTAAATAACAGAAAAATATTTGATAATTATTAGTCAACAATTAATTTGCATTTTATATCTTTCTTTGACAATAAATGTTGACGGTATTCTTTTGTTTTACTGTTGCAGCGGACAGCAGTTTTTTATTGGCTAACGCCCAGATTGTTGACTTCCCCATCGTCTACTGCAACGAATCCTTCTGCAAGATCTCTGGTTATAACCGCGCCGAGGTAAGTCCTACAGCCTACTATCCCCACCAATTAGCCCATAGGTCGTATGGTAAGCATCTGATTTAGAATTCAAAAATTATACTGTCAGATCGAGGGTGTTTAAGAAAGTGTTGAGCATTTTTTTCTTTTTTTTTCATGTTTTTGGACTTAAGATCCACGTTCAGTTTAATCCCGCATCCCAGATGATGGATATTAAACTATATCCGTAACATTGAAGGGTATATTTCCCTCAACGTGTCCGTCCAAGAAGATGGCTGTCGTAGATAAAGCCGAAACGTTGGAGGTTACTTATTATTCACTCAACGCGGCCCTCCAAGAAGATGGCTGTTGTAGATAAAGCCGAAACGTCAGAGGTTATTTATTATTCCCTCAACGCGGCCCTCCAAGAAGATGGCTGTTGTAGATAAAGCCGAAACGTCAGAGGTTATTTATTATTC
>CABFOV010000164.1:27628-41402 GCA_902141375.1 Timema poppense | reverse complement strand
CCTGCCCCCCCCCCCCCCCCCCCCACTCCAACCCGTGTTACGTAGCTTTTCACATTAAGAGTGAATGTCGTTATTTCAAAGTGAAGCTATTGTGACACTAAACGAGGGATTCAAATTTAACACTACTCAGAATCGGATGTTATCCATAAGAATGTTTACTATTGGCATGTTTGTAGTGCCTTTTAAAAAATCTGAGTCGTTTGTAGCCACCTAAAATAAAGAGAAAGTGCTTGGGTCCGTCGGCGAGTCAAAGCCTTGATACTAGCAACAGGAACTCATTAAGAGGATGTTTATGGCGTTTATTTTTTGATCGATCCTCTTTCATAGCTACTAGTATGAAGGAATGCTGGTAGATTAGGCTAGGTTAGGTTAGGTTAGGTTACGTCAGGTAAGGTTAAGTTAGTGAAACCTTTCCTATATCCTAGTTGTTCTGTTGAAAGCTTGTTGTTACCTACTTCTTGTCTGTTATTTTGTTGATTACACATATTAACCACTTGGTGTTACTGGAAGCGTACTGATTTTGGTTATAATCACTGGTTAATAAAGAAGAATGTTTGATACCAGGCTATTGAAGGTTTATTAATTGCTAACTGAAGACTTTGTTGAACATAACAAGCTTACAGGTTGACGTCACAGACACAAAAAATTATCCACAAATAACGATCCCTGATAGAAGTGTTTGGCTAGAGGAGCAAGGAAGCACGCTCATATTCAACTGACCTGAACTGAATTACCGAACTGAGTGTTCACAAAAAAAGTCAGTGTCTGTTGAACTGAGCTGCCACTCACAAGACCGCGTGACTTGCCCTCTAGCGCCACTACCTGGCAGGCTCAGAGCTCTACAGCGAGGGTGACAGTAGAGTGACGTCATACTCTACATTAGAATAGGTTAGGCTAGTTTAGGTTATTCAATGACCTGATATCTCTATTCTGCCCGGGGGGGTGGGTGGGGGGTAAATGTAACAAAAAATAAATGTTTTTGTAGATAAATAGCATACAAAATGTTTGAATATAAAGTGAGCACAAACACACACGGCTATTTTCCCCAGAGTGCAACCAAAACGTAGCTTGTTTACAGACGGTGAAAACAATAGATAATAATATTATTTTTTCAACATTAAAATTCAAGTATAAGATCTGTTTTACGTAACACTGTGATGTACAGACGCTCCCCTCATGTAACACCATGTAAACATTATAAATTAACCTCCATCGACCCCCTCCTCCAATAGCGTTATGGGGTTTATGGATGACCTCCAACCAGAAATAACGTATTCAATTATAGTTCTATACTTACTTTATTTTACATATTAATTGGGATCAGTGTCGTGTTGAGCTCGACCGCTGAGGATGGGGAGATCGAGGTTCAAATCTCAGTCGGGTGAACTGGGGGTGGTATTACCTAAATGGTTTTCCACTCTACCTCCACGCAAATGCGGGTTCACTTCCTCTAAGTAAACCTCCCCAATTCTTAATCCATTAGATTAATTAGTACTTAAAGCGTATAACCCGAACGGGTAGTAAGACGCGGTGCTAAATAATATAAAATTGGGTTCAGTTTCGTAGTTTATCCGTTTTAAAATAAATTTATTTCAAGTCCGATATTTTTTTTTAATAGTAGGTAATATACATAAAAACTGCACCACGCTGCGACGTTTGGTTTGAGCTAACTACCTAAATGAGGAGTTATCCTTGAGGTGAGAAGGACTCTTAGCCCACCAATGTTATGACCTAATAAGCAACTATTAATGACTATTAATGTTGTTTATGGCCCACACAGGTGGGCACACGATCTAAGAAATCAGTCTTGTTGCCCCGCTAACGTCAAGGTCGAGGAAAGAATAACAAATACCAACCGGAGTGCATTTGGAAGATGGTTTTTCGTATTTCGATTTTATTTCCGTCTCCTTTCTATGGTAATGTGGGTTTATTTATTTTAAGAAGCTTTCCTCCAAATCCCCAAACTTATACTAGTATTGGACTTGAGGTCTTGACTTGAATTTAGCCAGGGATGGAAAGGAGGCTGGAGGAAGGTGGGGGTTAAGGCTACTTTCCTAATATGGTTTTCCCTGTGGTGTTCCCTTCGTATTCAGGCAAATGCTGGCACACTCTTCTATCCCTGCAATTAGTTTGATCCTTAAATATCCATAGTGTTAGAGATTCTAATTTCTAAATGTTTTATTTCTAAAAGTTACGTCAGTCGTACTAAGCATGTTGGACTCTGGTCAGAGAAACCGGAATTCTATCCCCAACCTGTTGATGTTCAAACCTTCTCCTTTAACAAAATGTGTTTTTACATTCTCCTTCTAGGTAGCTGAATATTTACGAGTCTCCTAATAGGAAATAATCCATCCCTGAACCCGTTTCCTTTGAGATTTTTTTTAGCGAGTGTCATCCTAAAATGTCAATATCACCTTGTCTGATTTGTCGTTGACTGGGGTTCAAATCCCGGCTGGGTGTACTCGGGGTGAGTTGTCCTCAACAGTTTCCCACTTTCTATCCACACAAATTCGTATACATATTCTTTATATTCTACCCTCCACGCCATTAGTGCGATTAAATACATGTAGCATGCTCAGGTATTTCGACTAAGAGAAATATAATATACACCGCTTCGGTGCCCGCATGGTTTAAAGCTTTAATTTTACGGTAGACTAGACCACCGGGGAGATTAAAGTTCGAATCTTGGCCGGATGTACTAAGGGTAATTTTTTCCACCAAATTGTTTTCCACTCTCCCTCCACAAAAATGGGGGTACTTTTCCTCTAAAAATAACCTTTCTAATACCCAAAACCAATATCGTAATTAGTACATAAGCGTATAACCCAAATGGGTAGTAAGAAACGGTGCTAAAAAAAAGTGGATAAATAATGGGTCACAATTTATCAAGTTTATCTTTAGTCTGAAGTACTCGTATATAGATATGTGTATCTGTTAAGTGTGATCGGAAGTGATATGATTACTAGTCGGTAAGTGCTAGTGTTCTCAGCTATTATGAGCCCCCAGAGGGTTGGTGTTCGTTCCCTAGATTGGAACATCTAGTGGAAGACTAATTAGTAGGCAGTAAACGGTTGGTGTGGAATCCTCTGTAATGTCGAGGTTTCAGGCACTAATAGCTTTGGGGGATAGTGAGTAATGAGACTGTGGGACAAACAAGAAAAGGGTATCTGTTACAGTTTTTTTGGCATTTCAAATTTACATAAATTTCGCAAGCATCTTTTAATTTTTAGTACATCGAGTAATAATATATTTTATTATATTTTTGGAAGTTAAATAACTTATATTTACTGTAGGCCTATTAGATGCAGAACAGTAATAAATGTAGCCAGTTAAACGCTGTCAAATCTAGTCCAAAGTTTGTTAATATAAACGATACTAATTGAAGGGTACAGGGGAAATAGGGGGAAATTCACACTACAAAGCTTTTCAAGGACGACTTTAATATATTTAACCCCTAAGGAACCCAGAAAATCCTTTTTTTATTAATTTAAATATTACCTCTCTTAACCATAATCTAAAGGGCATTAGAGATCCTCTTCGGTGGTCGTATGGTCTGAGCCGCGCTACTATTGTAATGGACTAGACTGCCGAGACGAGGAGATCGGAGTTTGATCCCGGTCGGTTGTACTAAGGGTGGTTTTTCCTAAATGGTTTTACACATTCCCTCCACTCAATGGTTGGTACCCTTAATCTAAATTCAACCTTCCACATCCCTTGTGATGTTAGTACACAGACGTAAAACCCGAAAGGGTAGTAAGATGCGGTGCTAAAAGGTTCTTTGTACCAAAATCCTACTATAGCTCTAAGTTGTCTTGATGAATAGGCTCTTTTACCTGCTAAACACAGACACACACACACACACACAGACACACACACAAAAACCTTAGATCCGTCAACAAATACAGATATAGTAATTTTTTTTGAACAAATATTAAAGTATATTAAACAGAGATATTATTAATTTGTGAATCAAGCAATGTACTATGAATAACATATAATTATAAAAGTTATCAAATAGAATTGTATTAAACGTTAAATAAGTTTTTAAATATATATATATATATATATATAAATGAAATACCACTAATTAATTATTCATATCGTAAATAATGACAGTCAAAACACATTATAAGAGCCTTTGTAATTAAAAAACATATTAAAATTAGGACATATTAGATTTAAGATTATCAGGCTAATGAATAAATGGTAAAATAAATAATAAAACATATAATTTTTTATAAATTATTATAATATTCACTTTATATATTAACCAATCTAAACTAATCATGTTATATGTTTACCTAGTAATTTAATTGAAATATAAATTAAGGAAAACTAGTTATTGAAAAGGTTTCGCAAAATGAAAGTTTAAATTATTTAATCAAGTAAAAAAAAAGCTAGAGTTTTAAAATTGACGATTCGTTGCGGTAATTCCCTTTCTCCTAATGAGGCTTCTGCCCCAAGCAGCCACCATTTGACGACTAGTTTCGACGTAGATCTATATCATCCTCAGGCCATAGTTCGCGGAGGAAAGTGTTGTTACTCGATATATGGTCGTGAATGAATTATCTAACAGGCTTACTGTGGATTGGATTCACACGTCCACCGAAAAACAAGTGCAGAACAGAAAGGGGGACACGTGACGAGCTCTAAGCCAATTGCAATATTTCCGCCTCATCGGCGCGAGTTGTCCCGCTAGAGTTCAACTCGTTGTCCGCTCCACCCCGAGATGTTCGGCACGGGAGAGCCAATCAAATCTCAAAACTAAACCATCTCAAATCAGTGCGCATGTGCATTTGACAACGCATGCGCTCTACAGCCAGAAGAAAGCAGACAGCTCCTTTGGCCGTTGTGAGGAGATGTTAAATAACCCGTTAATGTAAAGCGTGTTTATCAATGTAACCCGCCTCGGTGACGTAGTTAGTTAAGGCGCCAGTTGTGTTGAGCTAGACCATTGAGGATGGGAATATTAAGGTTCGATTCTCGGTCGGGTGAACTGGGGGTGGCTTTTCCTTAATGGTTTTTCACTTTCCCTCCACGAAAATGTGGGTTCACTTCCTCTAAATTCAACCTTCCCAATTCCTTATCCATTAGTGTAATTATTACTCAAGCGTATAGCCCGAACGGGTAGTAAAACACGGTGCTAAATAATAATTTATCAATGTATTGAATTGTGGGTGACCTGGCGGTCTAGGGGTAAGGTGTCAGACTTCTATGCTGGCGGCCGGGGTTCTCTCCTAGTTCCCGGCATAGATTTATTTGATTACCAAACCCTTCCTTCACCTCTGACAAGACATCTTGTGAATGTGGGGAATGCCAGGCCTCCACCGTGGTTCGGATTCCACGTTAAGCTGTAGGTCCTTCATTTCATCTCACAATCACCCTACCATTACACATTAGCGTAAGTGCGTATAACCCGAACGGGTAGTAAGACGCGGTGCTAATAATAATAATAATAATAATAATAATAATAATATTGAATTGTGTCTCGACACAAAATTTTAATTGGAAAACATCCATTGGTAAAATGATCTAAAATATATGATTATCTATTAGTAAATAAAATATGTTGATAATCCACTGCTTTAAGTTAACTTTGCAATGCATCATGGGTTCAACATACAGCGAGTGAATTGCTGCACTACGCAAGCAGATTCTGCTCTCTATTTTCTGCGAACGTTTTAATGAAGCTTTAGTCCACTTTCTGTTCTGTTCTCCTGTTACAGGTCATGCAGAAATCCTGCCGTTGTACCTTCATGTACGGCGAACTGACTGATAAAGAAACGATAGCTCGTATCGACGAGTGCCTAGAGAATCAGATACCTGATCAGTTCGAGATTCTCCTCTACAAGAAGAACAGTGAGTAGGCTAATCACAGGACAGAAATTATCTTTATCTTTTTTTTTCTGTTCTACTCTAATGTTTACATCGCCGTTTTCTCTTCTACCATGCACCTCTTTCTATCGCTATGGATTGGGACATTCATTTGTGTTCCCCCCCTGCCGCCCTTATTGGTTTGTTCTTTGACAGATGAGAAACAGTATTTTAGCGAGCTATGTACATACATGCTTTAAATATATTACTTTTAGATTATTTTAAAATATTTTTACTATCAGTTTCATTAAAAAAAAAAGTATATATTTTTGAATTCAACATAATTTAAATTCTAAAAAAATTAAATGGTGATAGAAATTTACATTTCTTTAAAGCTCTACCATGAAAATGTATTGTTCAAACTTTCTTTTTCTTTTTGAGGCAATTATCTGGCTATTGCAGGAAAATAGCTTCTAGCTTTCAAAATATATTTGTTTTAAATATATTTTTTGAGTTAAAATATATATATTTTAATCATTGTTGCTATTTAAAAATAAAATTTATATATTTTTTTTATTGTTTTATGTCAAAATGTGAACACTATTTATGTAAAATCCTAATTTCAATAATTTAATAAGATTAATTATCTCTCTATCAAACTGAACTGATCGAAAGTCTTGGTTATAAAATATTGTGATTTTTTAATATAAAATACATAGGGACATATTCTCGAAACAAATACAAAATATAATGTATTTCAAATATATTTTTAAGACTTTGGTTTGTTTATGACTAAAATAAGTGACATTTTTGGGTAAATTTTTAACCGTCTAAAGGCTTTTTACGCAACTTAAGTGAAATCATTCATATACAACTTTAATTAGTTAATATAAAGTTACAGTTTTACTAGGCTGTAATGTATTCAACTAATTTCCAACATAAAATATATTAAAAAACAAGTTTAAGGAAGTTACATATAGCTTTGATTTATATGATGAATTTTATCTTTGTTTTTTAATTTGTGTAAAGTAAGTGCTAAATATTTACTTTTTCTTCAATGTTAGCTATGTTTTAGTAATATGCCTGGTAACAAATTTTAAAGTTGGCCTACAAACCTTAATTATCCAAACAATTTAATTCTTTGGATTAAAACATAGATATTTTGCTTTGTCAAAGAACAATCTAATACTCATCTATATATATTGCATTTTGTTTATTTAAAAGTTAGAATGTGATGCTTCTATTCCTGTTCAAACATTTTCTCTGCCATAATCAATAAAACCAGATAGTTTATTTTGTCTCAAGCTCCTTCTACTGTCGCCAATTTTACATTCTATTTAATTAAGTTATTGTATTTTGTACTTACTTGCATTTGGCTCATACCCTAACAAAGTGTACCCAATTAATCTTAACGTTATGTAAATATACTTATATGAAATTGAACTAGTATAGTTTTTACTATAGAGTAGATTTATTAGAATGTGAATTTGTATAAAATACAACTTTCTTTTAATAAAAACAAAATGAAAAATGCTGAAACATTTTAAATTTTTTTTACCAAAAATATGCATTTTACCTTAATATTCTTAATATCAAGTTCCACCTAATAATTCTATCATGCGTTCAGTAAAATTTAAAAAAAAATCTACCTATTGTAATATAAATTAATAAATAGGACAATGATTGACTCAAGTGAAGATATATTTTTTTAACAGCAGAGAGAGAAAAAATATTATTACTTTTTACTGAATTATTATGCGTAGCTTTTAAAATAGGATCTGTTAATAATTATTGTATTTTAAAGAAAGAATGTTATACTTTATTTTAAAGAATATTTCACTTTTGAAATCAGAAAAATTTCTTCAGCAAATTTTCTTTTTGTCTTTATTAGAAGCTCTTAGATTTTTTTCTAATTAGTGCTTTAACAAGAAATAGCTATTAAATAAAGACGTGATTAGCGCGTAGTAGGTCAGTTCACGCGTCTTAGAAGCTTGTTTTACACACGCAAAGCCTGCTAATGTAGAACGAGGTAATCTCTAGGGTGCCTTAAATATGACTATATACACAGATAATGAATACTTGGGCACACAAAACTAAATATCGTGTAGAAATTTAAATAAAAAGGCATAAATTAAATCGTATTTAGTTACTCATATGAAGTGATTTCATAATTTGGGACTTCAATCTTTTTCTTAATTAATACATATGTATTTATACATATACCCTGATGTCGGTTGGAAGAACAGTAGAGAAAATTCAAACATATCTCTTTACGACCAATATTGATAACATGTTACTATTGTAGCTGTGATAGGTATTGATAATATCTATCAAAAGGAATACAAGCAGATCACATGACCTGATGCATGACTCTTTTAAAATTATTATTATTATTATTAGCACCGCGTCTTACTACCCGTTCGGGTTATACGCACTTACGCTAATGTGTTATGGTAGGGTGATTGTGAGATGAAATGGATGACCTACAGTTTAACGTGGAATCCGAACCACGGCGGAGGCCTGGCATTCCCCACATTCACAAGATGTCTTGTCAGAGGTGAAGGAAGGGTTTGGTAAATCAGATAAATATGTGCTGGGACCGAGGATTGAACCCCGGCCGCCAGCATAAAAGTCTGACACCTTACTCCTAGGCCGCCAGGTCACCCTTTTAAAATTGTTTTAGTAACGTTAGTAACTAACTTCTACTGTTCTTCCTACCAAAAATCATACTTATACATACATACATAATCACGAAACTACCTTGGGGGTTCGGCATGAAACTGTGCATATAGCTCAAAAACAACTTATCCGTTCTTAATCCCATACTCACTAACTTTCTCCACACTTACCTATCCTTGCATACATCCATAAACCGTGTCGTACATGATATTTTATTCTTAAAACATTTAGTGTGTCTCGTTTTCACAAATTCGTCTGCAACATTTAACCGCGTCTTACATAGCCCACCCCTTCCTTTATATTCACACACTCTACCTACATATACTTGCTTCGTCACTCGAGACACACTCATTATCTCAACATGCCCAAAGCAACGTGAGACGCCTCTATAACCTATTCCCTATTGGATTACTTTTCAATCCACACTCCTTCAGCATGCATTCATTACTGACTCTCTACCCATAGGAGTTTGCCCACATACAGTAGCCCCATGGCTTCTTTGGTGCTGACTGACAGCTCACAGCTGACTTCTGACAGTCAACATTTAGGTATATACCTAAATTTTGACTGTCAAAAGTGACAGCTGCTGAACACATGTTTTTGCAGATCATATGGCTCGGCGTAGGGATACATAATTTGGTCTGGTAACTTTTCAAAGCTGTCAGTCAGCACCAAAGAAGCCGTGGGGCTACTTTACATTTAATATATATCTCATTCCAACCGCATTCACCTTGCTCTTGTATTTATCCTGACAAACCTACGCTTCACACCCATAAAACAATGCTGGCCTTAATTAATTAAGTCTTAACTACACAATTAGAATATTATGAAAAATAACCTCTGAAAAAAAATTATATGTATTTATAACATGCTGTACAAAACATTTGGTTAGCATTACATTATAATCCTATAAAAATGTGTGTTGTTATTATCATGTATCTCTAATCCCTGTACAGTAGCCCCATGGCTTCTTTGGTGCTGACTGACAGCTTTAAAAAGTTACCAGACCAAATTACGTATCCCTACGCCGAACCAGATGATATGCAAAAACATGTGTTTAGCAGCTGTCACTTCTGACGGTCAAAATTTATATAAATACCTAAATGTTGACTGTCAGAAGTCAGCTAGGAGCTGTCAGTCAGCACCAAAGAAGCCGTGGGGCTACTGTACTTGCTATAAAAGACTTATATCATCAAACATACGAGAAAGGTGAAGTCAAAGGAACTGCAACAATATTCGCTATGTTCTCTAGAATCTTCAAGATCTTGTCACGTGTCGGTAGACGGGAGGATGAAGGGCGGGTTAAGTCGAAGGGAAACGCAACATAGAAAAATTTCGCTAAGTGTGGGAAGGTGTTTGAAATTTATCTTTAATCATTTGCCTCCTAATTTTATTGTCTTTTAATTGGTTCTTTTTCTCCCTTACGCAGCAATGTCCTTTCAAATGTATTATATTAAACAAATGTATTATTTTATTAGCTTCAGGTATATTAATTGGTTTTTTATGTTAATTACCGCATTTTTATACACTCGTCTTTTAAGGTGGGATGGAAATTAATGTGAGCTACGGTTTTTTTACTGGTTTCGTGCAAAATTAAATTGAATATTGCTTCAGTAGATACCTTTAGTTTAACTTTTTGACATATAGTAATATTAAAAGCTCTTGAAAATGTGTTATGGACATCATGGAGTATTACTTTCTGAATTATATCTTCTATTCGTGTTCCGCGATGTTCATTACCAATATTCATGGATTGGCGATATTATTATGTGTACAAAACTAAACGTATTATTAAAGCAATACTCTATTTAATTTTGACAAAAAATAGTTTGATTTTTTTCTATAAAAACTTGAAGAATACTGATCATAACTTGCGTTTCCTTCTTAACCAACTTAAATCACAATAATGATAGTCGCTACAAAAAACAATAGTGAACAGAAAATTAAATAATCTTAGAGGTGGTCGCTGGTATCAAAACCCGTCCAACTAATTCAGAGTAAGCAGTACCTTGGAATCACCTAATATTGTTAATAACGTACTTTTTTTTAAAAAGAAGCAATTCGTTGTTTAATAATATTTAATCAACAAAGGAATTAATTCCAACACAATTTATAGAAGCTAAATTAGTTCTATTACTTTTTATTCTATAGATTAAAAAATGAAACCTGAACACGGGATTCAAACCCACGACTTTTGGATTAGTACGCCAATGCTTTAACCACTGAGCTATTAGGGGAGTTGTCCCGTGCCTCGGGTAGTGTTTCTGCGGAAATTGTCAGCTACATATGATATATAAACCAAGATCACGAGCTATCAGTTAACGCAGCCACCTTAAGACTCAAGAGGGTTTTATGCAGCCAGCAGTACAATCACATCTGTACGAGTGCGCTTATCATGATGAATTAAATATCCAAGCAATTATATTTGTTGAATACGGCTATAACCACACCTAAACGTATGATTTCATCAATTTGAAGAAGATACCTGGAAAGCTCCGTGGGTGGAGCACTATCGTACTAAGTCAAGGACCTGACTTCGATTACCGTGTCTAAGTATCATTTTTAAATTTACATAATATCATATTTATATGCAGCTATAACCTTAATTAACAAATATAATATCTCGGCTATTTAATACATTTGACATGTTTGTTCATATTATTATTATTATTATCTAGCACCGCGTATTACTACCCATTAGTGTTATAAGCTTTAAGTACTGATTACTCTAATGTATTAGGAATTGGGGAGGTTGAATTATAGGGAGTGAACCCGCATTTGTGTGGAGGGAGGCTGAAAAACCATTTAGGAAACACCCTCAGTTCACCCGACCGAGATTCGAACCTCGATCTCCCCGTCCTCAGCAGTCGAGCTCAACGCAACTTGCGCGATAGACAACTACGACACCGAGGCGGGATGTTTGTTCATAATTTAAATGTGTACGTTCATATCACACAGCTGTGATGCATAATGATATGTCCACGAAAGCAGCATAAGGTTTTGAAGTAAGGACCGTACCTACAAAGGGCATGTTAAAATTACACACACACATACATTCACACCCTTGACATATAATCACAGGTGCGTCTAAGGTACGCCCGTCGTAAAAACAGGACGACGCATCGTAAATGTTGGCTTTATGTTCGACACAAACATAGGAATGGATTAAGTATAGAGTTGTAAAATTTAAATTGGGGCTTTTATTCATTTAAACGTTCAGAAGGGGTAAAAAATGTTTAAGAGTTTAATGTTTTAAATATAACAGGTTTACTCTTGATAAGAATACCATAACCGAAACTCTATACGCCGTGTGTCTCAAATTAAATATTATAATATTCATGTCGACCTTGATAGTCTAGGAATAAAGCGCTCTCCTTGGATCCTGATGTTCATGGATTGAAACCAGATGGAGTTTGACGGATTTTCATAAGCGATCAGAATCCGCGGCTCAACTTTTTACGGATATGGAGTAAATCCGTCAATCTCATGTCGATTATGTCAGGAAAATGAGCCCTGGAAGGTATGGGAAAATATATTTATCTTCAAAATTGGTAGGCCTTCTCACTTTTGCTGATATACATTCTCATCTGATAATATAATCAGTTAGTTCGGAAAGTGCATTATATTATTATTATTATTATTATTATTATTATTATTATTAGCACCGCGTCTTACTACCCGTTAGGGTTATATGCACTTACGCTAATGTGTAATGGTAGGGTGTTTGTGAGATGAAATGAAGGACCTACAGTTTAACGTGGAATCCGAACCACGGCGGAGGCCTGGCATTCCCCACATTCACAAGATGTCTTGTCAGAGGTGAAGGAAGGGTTTGGTAATCAGCTAAATCTTTGCCGGGACCGAGGATTGAACCCCGGCCGCCAGCATAGAAGTCTGACACCTTACCCCTAGACCGCCAGGTCACCAAGTGCATTATAAATATCCCATGTATTTATATATATATATATCTCAAAACGTTCATGATAAATACCTCATATATATACATGGAGTATTTACTATGAACTTTCTAAACTGACTGATTATATTATCAAATATATATATTTATATATATTTATAATCAAACCCCAACCCCAACTTTCAATTACTCCTAATCCAGTCTATTGTGAGCCTGGCGTCTTGGACAACGTGACCAAGAGATGAGGATAGAAGGTACATGGTTAAAGTTACGTGAACTGAATATTAAGGGTATTACAAAAACTTTGCCAACAAGAAATATTTGGCTGTACTTGGGAGCTTAATTCACCCCCTTATGTTTTAGTGATACGACATAAAGAGACAGAGCTTCACGAATTAGTAATGTCTGCATCTTGAATTGTGGTCGAAATGTGCCAGAAACAGCCAAGCCACCAAACTGTAAGCTGGCACTAACTTTACTACTACTTTTTTTTAGCACCGTATCTTACTACCCATTCGGGTTATACGCATATGTACTAGTTACGCTAATGGGTTAGGGATAAATAAGGTTATATACATAGGAAGTGTACCGGTATTTTTTGGATAGAGAGTATAAAACTATTTTGTCAAAAACCACCCTGAGTACACCCGACAGAGATTCGAACTTCAATCTCCTCCTTATCGGCAGTCTACTCTACTGCGAGAGTAGCGCGTCAGACCATGCGGCCACCGGAGTGAGTTCCATTACTTTTTCTCCAATATTTAAGCAAAACTACCTTTCTTATACATGATTATAGCTTTCTAATTTGATCTAGAACAATGGTTCTCAAACTGTGAGATGCGATCCACTGGTGGGTTGAAAGTTGTTATTTGGAAGTTCACAAGATTTTTTTTAAATTGGAAATATTTGATGTATTTGTAAATTTAAAATTAAGAACAAATTTGGAAGGTGAAAAAACGAAAAATTCAAATCAATAATAATAAAGACATATTTTAAAAATATAGTTAAAAGATACTTATACCTCACCCATTTTTCTCTCTCGTGCCCCCGAAATGTTGACACTAAATTGATTCTAAAAATTGGCTCACAATTCTAAAAGGCTTGGAATGCACTGTTCTATTAGATTGAGAGGGTAGTTAACTGTGATTATTTCGATACTATTAGTTTTATTTTATAGGTAATAATAATGTATATCACTAGTGATAGTTTCAGATCACATGGCTTGATGTAGGTAATGACAATAATGTCCTAGTAACCTTATTAAGAACCCACCTCGGTGGCGTAGTTGGCTAACGTGCTTGTCGTGTTGAGCCAGACTGCTGAAGACGGGGAGATCGAGCTTCCAATCTCGGTCGGGTGAACTGG
>CABFOV010000163.1:220933-271446 GCA_902141375.1 Timema poppense | reverse complement strand
TTTAGCACCGCGTCTTACTACCCGTTAGGGTTATACGCTTTAAGTACTAATTACGCTAATGGATTAGGAATTGGGAAGGTTGTATTAGAGGAAGTGAACCTTCATTTGCGTGGAGCGAGAGTGGATAACCATTTAGGAAAAACCACCCCCAGTTTACCTGATCGAGATTCGAACCTCGATCTCCTCGTCTTCAGCAGTCGAGCTCAACACGACTAGCGCGTTAGCCAACTATGCCACCGAGGTGGGTTTAAAAATATACGCGATGTAATGGACTTGCGATGTAATTGTATATATACGCCCCTTCTATCTTATTGGTTGTACTTTAGAGTAGGGTTAGCTGTGTATAGATAGGTGGGGGAAATGCGACGTGATGGACCTGCAATGTATTTGTACCATAAATGCGATGTAATAGACATGCGATGTAATGGGCTTGCGATGTAATGGTGCCCACCCCACATTGTTGTGTTTCATATATTCAATAAAATTAATGAAAAATGTCAAAACGCTTCGTGGCGTTGTTACAAATGTCCGAAAGTTTCTATCTCTTATTAAATCGTATACAATTCGAAAATTTCAGCCACATATGTCCATCCAATTATATTATAGAGATCAATGGTCAGAACAATAACAATACAATTATTAAAATTCTTAAATGTACGGGTCTGAATAATCTAAAAATACAGTGATCAGACAATAGAAGCCAAAAAGCGCTAGTATCGCTGCATATAAATGGGCTTGCAATTTAACTATACCACCTAGAGATATTTAAGCCAAAAGGTTTGTTTATGGTTTTAAGTAATACGGCAAATGGCTAGAGCACTGCTAAAAGAAACATCTTTATAAAGTTAAAAATAATATAAATTACAAAACTATTGACTTCAAGTGCAGTGTTGAAGGTCAATGGAAACATTACGTTGATGTTGATCTTCAAGCCGAAAGTGAAAAATTACAACAATCAGGTGAGTTTACAAAAGTTACATGAAGTTTCTATAGGTTTTTTAATCGATTGCTGATTTTCGATTTCTTTTAGTAGTATATTTGAAATAATTAATTCAAAAGAGTATTTTTAACACCAACAAAATTTTGGTTTATTCATCTGTAAAATCTCTTTATAAAATAAAATAAATAATTGTTAATTTAACAAAGATTGAAAACTTAACACATTCATCACTAACGAATTCTACAAACTGCAGTCATTGCATGACTGACATTATTCGAATTGTGGGAGTCTAAGCTATGTTTGGTTTTAAATTGTGCGTGTGTGCAAAACGTTAGAATGATCATTCGAGTTGGTAAATTATTCGAATACTAATAATTCGATTAATAGTCACGTTGCAGCACTTGCAGCAGTAACCAAAGAACAAAGAAATGCAGATTAGAAAAGAATTCAATTTTCATATTTTCTAAAAATTTAATATCCTGTTTTGTCAATTTTTCAAATTAATATAGACATACGTAATTGCATGAAAGCAATACATATTCTGTGAAAATGGATCCCACGCAGGATGTGAGCAAATGTGAAATAACAACTGTGATTATTAGATATGTAGAGCACAATGAAGAGTGCACAAGACCCATTGAAATATAGATTAAAGTATTTATTGTGGTGGATATTAATGGCGCCAAATTAAATTTGATGTTAATGGAAAACTTAAAGGATATCGGGCTCAATCTTAAGCACATTATTGGCCAAAGTATGGATGGAGCCATCAATATGAGAAGTGTTGTAGCTGGACTAAAAATTCTCATTCAGAATTAGTCTAACACTGCTTTTTGTGTGTGGTGCACATTACACAGATTTGCAATGGTTATAAAACAGTCAGTCAATATTTGTTATCAAATAACGGGTCGGTTTTTAGCCCCTGAAGAGTTTTATCGCCTATTCAGTTTTGGGCAAGAAAGACACGCTGTATTAGTCAATAAACTGTTTCAGAAAGAGAAAAGTAATGAAAAGAGAAAAAGACTGAAAAGGGTACAAATCAATAGATTGCATAATAAAGCTGGTTCCATAAAAGGAATTCTAGTATGTTATGGTGAGGTGAAGTTAGCTTTGCTTGAGTTACAGAATCCTAAGGAATTCGACAGTGAAAGTAAAACACTGACAAAAGGGGTTCTGAGTAAGCTGAACAATAAAACTATCATATCTCTTCATGTGACTCATAGGTACTGTATTTAATGTAATGCATCCATTAACAGTAAACTTACAGTGTATGGTGTTGGACTGGGGTGGTGTACACGCTATGATAAAAAATGTCAAAACTCAGATCAGTAATTTGTGAAAGGATGAGGAATGGTCTAATGTGATGTGTGAGGCTGAAAAGTTAAAAAAAAATCATGATGTCCCTGATTCAGCTCCAAATAGAGCTAGAAGAAGAAGAATATAGGTTTATTGATTGATTGGGTATAGGTGCACCTATTATTGAGATGAAGAAAAATTAAAATAGAATTGTATTTTAATTTGCTAGAGTCACTACATGTTCGGCTTTAAGATAGATTTTATGACCATAGCATAGACATGGCATAAGAAATGGGTTATTTCATACATTCAGAAGTCTTAGAAACAACAACAAATAATATTTCCCCTGAAAACATAAAAACAAACTTAGTGAGTTTTGCGATTGGGACAACAGCATTGTAAGTGAAGAGCTAAACACATTCAGTAAACTTTATTTTGCCATTCACTCAAGCATATCAATTGATGATTTGATTCCTCGTAAAAGTTGGAGATCTAAAGAGACAGCTCTGAAAAGAGGGGCATGAAAAAAGGAAAACAAAGATGGACCTCGACAATGAGTCTGGAAGGGAAACAGAAAATGAACCTGAATAGATTAAGAGTTTCTGGGTGACTAAGGGTTTTTTGAAACCTTATAGGTGCGTGATTAATCTTTCTGTTTCCAATTCATTGAAAGTTGTCCATAAAACTTTCTTATCTTTGGCCGTAGCCAGTTTTTCAGCTGAAAGACCTATGAGCCAAGCTAAATTAATAAAAAACAGACTCAGGTCCGCAATGGGAGAAGCATGGCTTTAGAACCTCATGGTTCTAGCTTAGGAGAAAGACTTGTTAAATTTGATTCTTAATGAAGAAATAATTGATGGCTTGGCTTTATCGTCATCACAAACGAAGAATTTACTGTGCTGAATATAAGCCAAAGCAACTAGAACTTCATCAAACCATTATTGTTTTATCTTCTTCTTTTTTTACAAGACACTGTATTGATATTTTGTTGCTTTCCTATTGTCTTACAGATATTAATTTCATGTAATTAGATTTTTGCTATTTATTTTATTTAAAATGAGTATTTCTTTGCAAACTCTACCATTTTTAACCTTAATCTATTTGTAATAATAAGCTAATTACATTGACATTTTCTTTGAACTTGAAATACCTTAATGGGGGTGGGGGTGGAGATTCATCAAATTTGGGAAAGGGGGGGGGGTTGAGTTGAATTAAGTAAAAGTAGTAGTAAAAATAAAATAATAATAAAAGTATTAATACAAAGTCATCACGCAATTAAAATACATATTGAACCATCAAGACCGTAATCGTAACCCATTCAACATTGAAGTACTTGGGACATATTTAGAAAGCAGCACATATGCGGAAAACATGTGACAACAAATTTAACACAGACTTTACGGTTCTTTCGTGAGTAAGTTAATCTTTGGTGGATTGTTCTGTTCTGAGACTCTTTGGCGGCAGATATTTTCTTTTCTTTTATGAAATAAAAAATTATTGTTATTTAATACAAACTTTTAATTTCAATCTATCAAAGTCTTTGTTGTTGTCAGAATATAGGGCCTTGGTAAGTATATTTATTTTACAAAATGGCATTTTTATACCAGTTTAGATGAGCGTTTAGATTTTTTTAAATTCTCAATATCTGTAGTCTAGTTTATAAATGGATATGTAACAATTTGTAATACATACTACAAATTAAAAAAAACGACATTTGTGTTCAGTAGTAGAGAACTTCTTTAATTATTTATGTTGAGAAACTATAGCTTTTTTTTAAATTTTGACCTTAAGGCGTTATTAATTAAATAGACAAAAAAACATTAAAATATTTTCTTTGTTTAGTTAAATAATTAGTTTCAAAGACGATCTAAATAATATGTTTATAATATTCGAGACCTTCTGGTTACTACTTCTTCCAACAAACTATATGACAACTTTGCATTGAAATAACTATTCTCTAAATTTAATTTATTTGGATTTTAATAAACTTTAAGGTTAGGTTATGCTAGGTTGATTTCTTTAAATTAAAAACCTAAAAGATTATATTTATATAATTACTATGACATTATTATATATGTTTTAGTGTACTCGTTTTTTAAGTTTCTATGGTTTGAATACGTTTTGGGGTAGATAATGTTAATGATAACTTCTGAGAAAATATTTGTTTGCAATAACAAACTCAGCTTGTAGTGATATTAATTCCATGATACACAAAAAAATATTAGAAATTAACTTAACATATTTTGATTGGTTAGTTAAATAAGTAGTTTTAATCAAATTGTCTATCAAAATACCCACCTTACAACTTTGTATGGGAAAATGGGCTACAGTGTGCACTGAGGGCAGTATTTTCTGTTTTTATTGTGTATAAAATTATCTGAAATTGGTTTTCTAGCACTTATACACATAACATAAACAAATTTTTGATTAGCAACAACATTTTGTTAAAAAATTCTAAATCTTTAAAAAGGTTCTTAGAAAAGCTTTTTAAATGTTAATTTGAAGCACAGCCTTAGAGAATTCTATTCATTAGGCTGTTTTGATTCTTCATTTCATTCTGACTAAAATATTCTAAAACAATTAGTTAATTCAAAAGTTTTATTTATTTGCTCATGTAAAGATTTTTTTTTTCAGAACATTATAAATACTGTAAAACAATGCCTGATAAAATATTTCCTATTTAGTTAAGATAAAACAGATTCACTATTCCTGAGAACATCAAGTAGTTTATAAATGTTCAAAAGAGACCTTTTCTAGAAAAACCCAGGTAGTAAGAACTTTGGGAGCTTAGCTACAGAGAGGTAGTGTCATGGTGTCACTGACCACTTCATAGTTGGCCTTCCCCACCCCACTGTGTTCTTGTTCTGCTTGTATCGTATTGTTTTAGTTTATACATCCGAGCCCTAGCTATGAGATATGGCTGAACGTTATCGGGTGAATTAGATTAGTTTTCTAATAATTTGTTTTTTATAATTCTTTCACAATTTTTGTTTTATTATAACTGAAAATTTGCTTTTGTTGTGTGTATAAGTGCTTGAAAACATTAAATTTCTATTAATTTGACAAAAAAAAAACTCCTGCTCTTGGCTCATAGGGCAACTATGCATAACATTACATTAGTCTGCATCCAAAATGGTATTGTAATTTAAGTTTCATAGATTTGAAGGGTTAGTTTAATATTCGGATGGACACCTATATAATAATGATAAAGTTGTATAGCAATTTTTTCTAATACTATACATAATAACAACATGCATTTTTCTTGCATTCTATTTAACTTGTAAATTTAAATTAATTAATTAATTAAATTAATTTAATTTAACTATATTTATAAAAAATGTTACAAGTTAATATTTACTTAGTTACAATGCGACATAATTTCAATTAAATTAAAATTAAATCAAACATTAAATACAGGAATATAGTTTTGAAGTTATCATATTATTATAGAGAATAAGATAATTTTCTATCATACACAATGAATATTTATAATACAATGATTTAAACAAAATTTGGTATTTTATAATTAAATCATACCTTAACTGTTGAAAAAGTTCAGCCGTTTCCCACTAAATGCGTCTGTTATCCGAACCACCTCTCCCTCTCCTCCCCAACTCCTTTTTGGCATTATCTATCTTTCCATCTGTTTTTGTAAGCCCAGCGACTCCCCCTTTCCTCAACACATTTATATCCTGTTCAGGTAAAACCCTTGACTTGACACCCATTGTCTTTCACTTTAATACTACTATTACCTCCAAACCTGAATTATTGAAAATGTTCCCTGTGATTTATTTGTATGATGTATGTCAAAAGTCTTTTTTTATAAAATAGGCTTGATTCTGTTTAGCTTATAAATAATTTGCATAAACATTGTTTCCCTGTTTGTATAACATTGGTTTTGTAAGAAGAGGTAAAATTGCTAACACCCACCTTTGTGGCATAGTTAGCTAACACACTATTTCGCGTAGAGCTAGACTGTCAGGGACGAGGAGATCTAAGTTATAATTTTGGTCGGATGATTGGTTGTGGCTTTCCAAACATTGTTTTCCTCTCTCCCTCCATGCAAATGTGGGCTCACTTGCTTTAAATTCAACCTTCCCAATGCCTAACCCATTAACGCAATTAGTACTTAAGCGTATAATTCGAAAGGGTAGTAAGATGCGATGCAAAAAAAAATGCTTTCTCAAATAGCTTTATTTATGTTTTATAGACAAACAAGATCTTTTTCTACTTACAGCAGGATTAATTTTGAAGATATTAAAATTCAGGGGCGCATCCAGGAATTTAATTTAAGGGAGTGGGCCATGTGTGTCAAACCTATTATTTCTTCCCTGTGAAAATTGTCATAAAATTATTTTAATTTAATACCTCTTTATTTTAAAATAAATTACACTCATATACACACTCGTCGTATATACAGGTTGTTAAAAAAGGATTAACAAATTATGGATATTGGTGTGCATATTAAAATGAGTAAAGGAATCTTAATGATGTTACTTGTGTCAATACATGAGTAAACTCCAATAATAATAATAATAATAATAATAATAATAGTGATGATGATAATAATCACATAAAGGTAATTTTGTATTTTTGCAATAAAAAATGTCACGATGCATCACACAGACTATCTTTTGCTTTAATCTTAAAAATATACATTTACTAAAAACTCTTAAGGTTTGTGAAACAAAATAATAGGTGTCTACATTTTTTTATAAATACTACTCCAAAGATCATAAATGAAATAATACTCACTGTTACTCTTTGGCATTAGGAACTAGGAATACTGTTAAAGAAATATTGATAAAAGTGAAACATCTTTGTGTGACAAAGATGTTTCTCTTTTATCAATTATTCTTTATTTTTTTTTATATCTCAGAACTTCTAGTTTTATAAAAATATGTTTCCTTTAATAGTACTTCAACTTTACAACGATAAGTTATTATTTCAAATAGTTTTGGGAAATGATGAAAATTGTAAAGTTTCCCTCATTTAAGGTAAGTTACCCTCAAAGTTATGTTCATGAGAAAATGAGAATTTGCATCTTATCTATGACAGTGTTCAGATATAAAATTAATTCAAACTCGCTAAGGTAAATTTTAATAAAATCCATTCATTCTCTTTTTGCCCTTCAATAAACTACTCTTAAATTTAGAGCTAGATATCTAATTCCACAATCTCCTCGGGGGGAACTTATGAAAACCCCAGATACCAAGCTGTAGCCCAATCTGATAAATAGTTTCGACTTCAGCTCAAGATACATATAGATGACATAGTGAAAACAACTTTGTTGGTTTCAGGAGGTCACGAAACTTCAACATTTATCAAAACCTCGAGTTGTTGCGACAAAGTAAATATTTGTTTACAAAGCTTAGTTACCCACAGCGGTGTTCTAGCTGTTGCCTAGTGTTGATTTGATTGCCATTGATGGGGAGGTCAAGGTTCGAATCTCGCCTTCTATAAATATATATAGTGTTTTAATGGTTTTCCACAAGTGACTTATAATTCTGGTTTTCTCATCTTCACTTCGCGCAAATGGGGGTTCACTTCCTCTTAGCTACCTTCCTCATCTCTACCCAATCAGATTAAGCCGTTAGTAACCTGTGTGCTGAACATAGCAACTAAAATGAAAAAAACTTAGTTCTAGATGATTTATAATCAAATAATAATAAGTTTATGATTTTGAATTGAAACATGGTTTACAAAGTTTTTTTGATTAAGATTTTTTTTAGACCTTAGAATGCAATGTTCTTGGTAGTATGGTGATTGAAAAAAGTTAACAGTAGGGCCTATTTGTAAAGTGAAGTAGGTGTACAGTATGTAAACTATATTTAATAGAAATAAAATTTAACAAAATGAAATTTTTCTCATAACTTTGGCCACCTTTTTTTAAAATATATTTCCAATTTTTCTAACAGCCTATCACCTGGAACAAAGTGTGGTTTTCACTTTGATTTTTCTATCTTATGTACAAACAAATTGTTGTGCACTTATTTTAATTCTAACTTCCTTATACCATAATATATTTAAATAATTAGTGTAAGTAGTGACCGTAAAAACTATATCACTGAAAAAAATTAAAGGAAATGGCTCTATTTTCTTTAAATATTGGGAAGAAAATATATTTAAAAATATTTCTACAGTAATAGATAAACTAAATAAATATGTCACAATATACTGTAATTAATTATTTCCTACGGTAGCTCAGAAAAATGATACATTGAAAGGTATTCAAGCACTTTCCCTTTGACTTTGGAAGTCATTATATAAAACTCCGAGATTGTGGCTTATAACTCAGTATCACTTCTTGAAGAGTACATTGGTGATAGCTTGTCTTTTGTTGAGTAGCAAGCAACAAAGTTTAAAAGATTAGGGGGAGGGGGTGTGGCCGCCTGGATTAACTGTGTAATGTAAGGACACTCTGAAAGGGTGAAGTATAGGAGGGGGAGAGGGGTTGGTGGGGTGACTGTCATAGCTACAGCAGCACACCTCTAGTGAGGTTATAATATATGGAACTACTTGGAAGACATTTGCAAAACCTTGAGATGTTCACCCGAATCTTAAGCTTGTTATTTTACTATAAACATATAAAAGTTTTTTTTTAAAATTAAAACTTATTAGATTCACAGTCTCTCTTGGTTGCATATTTACTAATAATCTAGCTTATGTTATGGGGTTAATTAAAGCTAAGTGTAACAGTTTGATTGATTTTAAGCTTTTAGCACTCTTAATTTAATAAAATAACATACATATTGATAGATTTATGTGGACGAAAATTTATGCCTCTTCTGAGGTTTAAACATTTCAGGAGAATATTTTGGAATGACACCCATACTCTCAGATAAATAACTAACACCGGCTCATAACCAGTGTGGGAACTACTAGCTTAGTGGGTACCAGTGTTGCTATTTGCTTGGATTCTCAGCATCTCTTCTATTAGGACAAATGTTAGAACTTTGAACTTACAATGCTGCCAGCATTTTCTTTTAGTTTTATACCCCCTTTTTCTTAAAGACTGTCGAAAAGAAGGTCTAGAAACATCTCGCTTGGGGAGATAGAGGATGGTCTTTCCTTCATAAGACCTACAGTTTATTAAGATGTTGTCACTGAGTGTAATCAAAATCTCTTAATCAGTATGTCAATTAAAGTCTTCAGATTTGGTTATTAAGTTTTTCTTTTGAATTTCTTTTGAATCTTTAAGATCTCAAATGCTATAGGATTTAAGGTATTTAAGTAATCAAAGTTTATTCATCCCATATTTACCAACATCCATTCTATTACATACTAACTACCACCAAAGACCCTGATCATTGGCAACAGAAAATTATTTGGCTTGGCCAAGGCGTAATTAAAGTTTTACCTTAACCTAGATTTGAGAAATGAACCAATCGGAAGAAGGACATGGCATCCCAGACAGAGAGACCTGTCAGAAGTTGACTGAGCAGTTTGCAGAGATTACTGGCACGGATGAGGCGTGTGCTCAGTTCTATCTGCAAGACAGAGACTGGGACTTGGAGGTACAACATCATTCAATAGATCCTTTTTGATGATAGCCAAGGTCGCTAAAGTGTCATGTTTAGTGCAAGAAACCTTTTGTTTTATGTCACATAGCCTTCCTATGGTTTGTTGTGAAATCATGTTATTTTATAATTAAATTACTATCCAATTATCTTCACCAGTCTACATGAGAGCAAAGGTTTCAAACACCTTTATTCTGGTTTCCTGGTGATGAGAAGACTAGTGCTAGAATCTATGCTGGATGTATAGATGGTGTATTTTTCCTAAATGGTTTATCACTCCCATACTGATGATGGGACATTTCCTATAAATTATACCTCCCTTTTTATACCCCTTTAGTGTTGAATTAAGTGGATAGTCCAGATGGGCAATAAGACACTTCATCCAAAAACAAATTCGGAGAACTTTTGATTAGTAACTGGTTGTAGATAAATCAGTTTGCAAAATAATCGTGGCTATACTATTTTTGTGTGTCTATTTAACAGTACACAAATTTCTATGATGGGCTAGACCTTATTCATGATAACTACATACAGTCAAATTAAATAACCTAAAAAAGTCGGGTAAATTTTTTTATTAGAGGGAAAACTGGGAAATGTCAAAAAATTCCACTAAAGATGTAAGTGATTTTTCTTATGCCACCATCCGCCCCAAAGAATTTTTGGCTTGATCGGCTCAATCACCGACTACACCCACCTTTGCTGCCCTCTATGCAGGGAGAAGATGTGAAGTGGGTACTCCGAAGGGTCAATACTCAATCTTTTTTTTGTTTTCTGTTTCTACCTCCAACCCAGGCAGGAGATCTTTTTGATCTATTCAGTACTTTGGGTAATATGTATATATGTTTATAATGTAAATAAAAAAATCTAATTGCAAATAAGGGGATTTCCAACTGTCCATCCACGTGGAGGGAGAGTGGAAAACCATTTAGGAAAAACCACCCCCAGTTCACCCGACCGAGATTCGAACCTCGATCTCCTCGTCCTCAGCAGTCGAGCTCAACATGACAAGCGCGTTAGCCAACTACGCCACTGAGGCGGGTTTTTGTCTTGTTCAAGGAACATATTAAATGTGAGAGGAACAATTAGGGTAACTGACAAATCTAGAAAATGGAGTAGGAATTATGAACTAATATTAAATAACTCGTTTCATTATGGGGTAAACTCTATTTTCCCTGAAAGGTTTCACCATGGTGTAGCTTATGAGGTAGGGCCATAGTGTACTTACTTAAGGTAAAACGGCTACCTTTCAGGCTAAACTGAGTGTTGCATGCATTATACAATGCAATGTATTTTTCACATATATTCTTTTATAACCTTTGTACTTATATTCATGTTTTTGTCACAATGCTGCTTGTAGAAATTACATTTACTAAAATCTGGAGCACTTTCTCTACAAACATAATTGTACTACTAATGGTGGCATATTTCCTACATTTAACTCATAAGTTTTGATCATGCATCAGTGAACACACAGGCTCAATGTTAGGCTCATTTTCTTTGGTTTTCTGGTGATAGGGAGGAAGAGGTTAGAATCTTGGTCATGTATATACTGATTTTGTTTTCTAATTTGTTTCACTCTCTCCCTACATATGAATGTGGATACATTTCCATTATATTCTACTTTACTTATGCCTAACATATTAAAATGATTTAAATGAGTATATCCTTTATGGATAGTAAGGTGCAATGAAATTTTTATTTTTGTTAAGTTGACCTCTTTTTTTCAGCGGTCAATTAACGCATTCTTTGAAGTATCCCAGACGGGTGGCGTAAGCATACTTCATGACGGCGATGCAGCAGGGATTGTTATAAATGTTGAGTAAGTAACTCAATCTTCTAAATAATTGTCAATTAACTCGCACACTAACTTCTTAACTTGGGAATCACATAATTTTGAAAATGTGTATTACATATTAATGACAGAATGCTACATAAAAATTGATAAAGTTGTGTATTTTATCTTTGTACGCAGCAAAAAGCTGGTGGAAGTGTTGAGCAAGGCACAACCCACAACGGAACCCCCACCACGATTTAGCTTTGTTACATGGAACTTAGATGGTCTTGATGATCACAACCTAAAGAAGAGGACTAAAGCTGTGTGTAAGATTGTGGCCACGTGAGTAATGATGGAAATTTTCAATCTTGATCCCTGGGAAAAATTTCAGATCATTGAGTTCAAGAGGAAATTCAACACGTTCAACCACCAAACAATGTAGTTTATATGTGAGTATCAGAAATAACTAAAATCATTGTTTATCCTTTATTGTAACTTATATAACAAAATGGAAGTAAGCAACCTCTCATTCAATTGTATAAAGCTAACAAAACTTAGAAGGTGGAAATTATCTATTAGTTAGAGATGTAGCCTTGTCAAGTATCATATTTGTAAATTTAAAAATTGACATCTGGACACAAGAATCGAAGATGAAACCCTTGGCTTAGTGCACCAATGCTTTACCACTGAGCTATCCAGGAACCATGCAATGCTCAGGGTAATACTTCATTCATAGTTGCTCATAGTCTGTCTTATACGAGTGAAGAATAACCCTGAACATAGGGTGGTTCTTAGATAGCTCAATGGCAGAACATTAGCACACTAAGCCAAAAGTCCTGAGTGTGATTCCTGTGTCCAGGTGTCAATTTTCAAAATTAAAAACAATGTAAGTTAACTTATGTTTATAGTAGAAATGGGCCTAATCTTTATTTTAATTATCCGATTCTTCATTGTACTTACATATCTTGAATTCTGATCTTATAAAACATGGTAGGCCCAAACATATAGGTTTATTTATTACATTAATTCTTAAGTTGATGAAAAAACTGTAATTTAACATTAATAATCTTGGTTGTAATTAGCTTTTGACATATTGCTTGCTGTCAAGGAATGTAAAACTCAGAGAATTTAAAAAAAATATTTATTGGTTCTCCGTGTGTGTGAAACATGGTCTCTTACCTTCATGACAAAAAAAACTATTTTATTCCAGGGGTGCAGAATATGTTCAGAGATCCAATATTTCCCCAGAACATAACATTTTCATAAAAAAAATCCTGAAAACTATAGCACTCAAAATAAAACATTGAATATTTTACAGAGGCTGAAGGGGATTATTGCCTACTACATAGTTTGGAAAATTCAAATTTAAACATATAATTTTAGTCATAGCTAATTTATAGTACCTACCTTATAAAAAATTTGGTTGTCTCCCGGAATTGGCAACTTTCCCATTTCCTTGTGTGCATTACATATTGTTATTAATTGTTCATTGATACCAGTAAGCTTACCGGTACCATCATTTAGTTTTACATCTTGAGAGTAAGAGGCAATGGGGTGTAATTCCGGGAGGCCTTGGTTTGATTGTTAATTTTCATAGACTTTTCGTTTTTTTCGTAGACTCTCCACTACTGCAAGGTCTTTCACTATCAACCACATTAGGGGAAATACTATTACTATTTACGACTGAGTCTTTCCTGGTCACATAATTTACGTTTTACAAAACTTTCATACTCCCTTGATCCTTACTTCTAGGTTTTTCTTGAGGATGTTTATTAAATACGTGATATCCGAGTTTATCTTGTCTGCCACGCCATTCACAATAAGCACAGTTGACACAATAAACATTTGTTTCACTTGTAGCATTGGACGTTATAAGGGAGACGTTAAAACAAAACAATAGAAGAGACTTACTGCATTCGCCTGTCGACTGGGCCTGCGGGGAACAACGGCTCAAAGCCTCCGGACGAACATCACTGACCCAGGATAACAAGACACTAAAAGCGCGTGATGTCTGGCAATCTAAGCGACGCCTAGGCTTGGTTGGGCATGCGCAGTGACGAGTCTCCGTTACGAGAACGTTCCCGATGCTGCCATATTGTTCCATTTTAGTCCAGAATATATCCTACCCCTTCTCCTTTCATCCTCTACTGAGTTTTGTATATATTCTGCTCTCTGTATCGATAACGACACAATTGGGCCTGTGTCTTAGCAGGATTAACATAAGCTCCGGCTTTCTGTCTCAAAAAAATGTAAGATCTAAATTCTGTTTTTGGCTTATGAAACCTTTTATTTTAATATTTTTCAAAATTCTCTTTTCGGCCACACTTTTAAAAAAATGCTAAAATTTACGTCTTATGGTTAGGAACATTACTTTATTTTTTTTTTTATAACTAGGTCTTTGCGCCTTATTAACGGTAATGTCATTAATATTACGATAGGTTGGTAATTTTTTTTGGTAATTATGTATTTAGGAATTTTTGATAACTTTCACGAATACCATTTTCTTGGTCTTGGAGTTAATTTATTGTTTTCTGAGAGTAAAGTTATATCTTAAACAAAACTTTTTGCGCCATTTCTAATGGCTAACTATTTGATATTTAAATCTTTTTGTAATACGTTAATTCTTAAGGGATATCTTTTATTGCTAAGTTAAGATGGTTTATTGTCTTTTGCAAAGCTCCTTTTATTCTGAGCGAGCCTTTTATAGTAAATGTAAGATTTAATATTTGATATTAAAAATATAAAATTATTTATAGACTTAGTGTTACTAGAAGGGCCCCTCTTTATGATAGAGGTATTATTTACTTCATTGAGTTACCTTTTTATGTAACACCATATGACTAAATTTATAAAATCTTTAATTAGTCTCGCGTACACAATACGCATGTTAAGAAAACAATGTTAACCTTTATATGGAAAATTTCGTTGGTTTCGTGCCATTATGTTGTTTACCTATATTATATTGTCAAACTGTTATGCAACTATTGAGCGTTATTAATAAATATCAATCTTTCTTGATCTGTTTATTTATCTTTCTGATATATGCCCCATTATTCCCAAGGAAAGTTCGTCAAACATTATAATTTTATATGAACTTTAGGAAGGCTGCAGTCTCTTGCTGTCTGATTGAAATAGAGGTTCACATTTATAATATCCACAACTGGTTTGAGGGTTGCGAGTTGTGGGACTGTAATGTTTGTGTTTAGCATTTACAACCTAGAACTCCTCGGCACTCTCTCTGGGTTAAACTCCCCCCATATTTTAATTTTTTATGTTTTTTCTATGTGTTTTGTTGGCATCTGCTCCTTTTGGATGCTTCACACTAAACCATCTAATTTTTTTATAAACATCTATCTATTGTACAATGTACAAACCTTAATAGTTCTACTAAAAACATCAATTTCATAGCTACACAATTATTACAAGCATGTTATGAGTTTAAATAAACTGTGCGCACATCGCCGTGTAATTAGGCGGTGACTAAATTCAAACTAAAACAAATTCTCTCTCACCCTTCCTTACCCTCCACCGCCTGCCCACCCACAGTAGGGTAGGTGACTTATGACTCATCCCTCAATTACACCATTAGCCAGGTTGAATTATTAGATTTTTCCTTTGCCCCTTATCTCAACCTATGACTTCTTATCTAGAACTTTGACCCATTATCTTAGCCCCTAAACACCGCAACTCTTTGTCCTTACACCGACACTGTTTCACTATGGCACATACTGATAGTGTGAGTGTCATCGGCCTTAGTTTTTCATACAAAGAAACTACCATATCAGAACCAGAATGTACTAAAGAGTCAACAAAATTGTTGGACCTTTCCCTGACCCAAATTTCCCTCGAACCTCGTTCGCACATTCAGACATATTCTGCACCCCTGTTGTATTCAAAAACAAGGTTTTTTGGAAGATATTTGGTTCTAAAAAGGATGAGGCTACTGGGAAGTAGAGGAGGTTACATAATGATGAGCTACATACATACTCTGTGCTCATCACAAGACATTGTTGGATAATCTAGTCTCGTAGATTACAATGGGCAGAACATCCAGCGTGAATGGGAGAATATAGAACCTTGTATTTATTGGCAAACCCATTGGGGAGAGACCATTGGTAAGACCTAAATACAGATGGGAGAATAACATTAGAATGGATCTGAAAGAGAGAGGGTGTAATAAGGTGGACTGGATAGAACTAGATCAAGATAGGATAGGTGGCATACTTCTGTAAGTGTGGCAATGAACTTTCTAGTTCCTAATACCATAAAGAAAGTAAGTAAATAATTAGATACATGTGAGCTTTGAATCCTCGGATTCTTGGAAACATTAGGGATATTCAATATTTCAAGAATTTCTAGGTAATAGTATTTGATCCAAGTTTTTTTTCTTCATAGTTCTTACATTGCTTATTAGTGGTTTAAACCAACATAGTTATAGGACAACTTTAACAGCTGGATCTCAGGTGATACAGATCGTGTTGTGTACAGTGTCCTCTCCTTGGTACACCAAATTTTTTTTTAACATTTATAAATAAGATTCCCTAGAATCTATTTATAAGTGATCCATACCCAGAATTTTTTGAAATTTGGAATCCCCTAGGAGCAATTCACATGTTCTTCCCCTGCATTTTTTTTCTTTTCCCAAAATTTGGATGCCTCTTGGAGCTATTTGAAGTGTTCTTCCATCAACAAATTTTTTAAATTGAATACCCTTAGAAGCTATTTATAAAGGTCCTCTCCTGGGTTTCTTTTTCCACCATCGTGCCCAGGCAATGTTAGGTTTAGAGTTTCTAATTTTGGGAATATCTTCATATTATCCTGTTATCACGTTATATAAGGGGGCGTCAAAAATCAAGTCCGCCTGGGTGCAAAATCTACCTCGGGCCGCCCCTGGTGAAGCATTATTTGATTAAGTACTGAATACAAATTAAATAAACTTAAAAGAAACAAACAATACAAATAACTTATATTTTAGCTTTGGGGACGGATAGGTGTTGCCTAAATAAAACTGTTCAATAGGTTTAGCATCTAGTTTCATACCACTGAACTAAGTGGGTCCATCTCTTCCCACTCATACCTTTGAAACATTATATCTTTAAACAAAATTTTGCAAAAAAAAATAATTGTAAAAATATATTATTTTTAAATCTGCACAATATTTTTTTTAATATAAATTATGAAATCTATTTAAATAATTTGCTTGTGCTATTTTTTTCTAATTCAAACTATAGTGTAAAACTTTATATATAAACTTTTATTAATGGATAGCAATCAATTGTAAATAATTTTCTTATTTATATAATTTAAAAAAAACACAGGTAAATAAAAGGAAAAAACTGCTCGTGATATGGGCTTATGATTAGTTAAATATTTTGGTTCTAAAACTAGCTTGTATTTTCTTTAGGGTCATTCACCCTCTTAACCTTAAAACACGTGAGAAGCATAAGAGCGTTCCTCCATTAATGTTCTTATATTCCAATTTTTTATTTTATTCACAATATTTCTTTAGATGCTATAAAATAGAAGTCATAACTAAATTATGACATTTATTGTTATAATCTGAATTTGCAAATAATTTAAGTGGGATAAATTAATAGTTTGGGGGTTTGGTTGTTGAGTTTTCCCTATAATTCTGTTGGGATGGCTATAATTTCTCCAAAAGAAAATTTAGCTCTTGAGATTAATTTTCTAAAAATCTCAAATCTCAATTCTCAATTACCTTTAAAAATTTAAGGTATTCCAGGATTCAAGCATTTAAATGATCCATATCTGATTGATTTTCCTAATATAAATAAAATAAACTTTAACATACAATTTTAATGAACCTGAAATCTACTTGAGTCTTAAAGCCTCAAATATCCTCTAAGATTCTAGGCATATAAGGGTTCAAAGGACCCATTCCTATTTTGTCTTGTTTTCAGGGAGTGCCCCGACATCGTGTTCTTCCAAGAAATGATTCCAGAAACATTTTCATACGTGGAAGAAAAACTTCCAGAGTACATGTGTATTGCGGGTAACGTGGAGGGGTACTTCATTGCTACACTGCTTCGCAGGTTCACAGTTTACTTTGACTCGCACCAGATTCATGAATTCCCAGGCAGTCGTATGTGTAGAAACTTGATCACAGTCAACGTAAGGATAGTTTCATTTACTAAAATCCTGTAGTGTTCCTGTCATTTGATGTAAGGTTCTCTGGATTGATTACCAACATGGACCAAAATTGTATTACTTTGAAATTGTGTATTTATGCCATTCATTTAATTTTAAATTAATGATATTAGGTCTATTTTTTGTTTTATATAATAAAATAAGATAAAAATTAGATTTGGTTATGTAGATTTTAAAATTACTTGAAATAATTCCAAATATCAACACATTCTGTACTCAATATATTTTAAATATTTCAATATTTAATCCTTATTCCTTATAAATAATTTTAAGAGGGTTATTCAAGGAAGCAATTGGAATAACCACCTATGTGAGATTCTAACCCTTATCTTAGTCACCAGCAAACCATACTGGACAAGCATGATGTCTTGTTTTCATGTCCACTGGTGCAAGTAATTGAATTATTAATATCTTTTTTTTAAAATAATTTATTAATTTAATAGATCTGTCTTCTTTAATTAATCCTTAAATTCGCAACGTTTCTTATGAGCTACACTTAGTCTCTTGTTTTTTGTAAATAAAAAATATAATACACACTATTTAGCCTTTGAATGAGTCTAGAAACATTATAAATACAGTTTATTGTTTGTGTTTGTTTAGGAGGCAACACATGTGTTTTTCTGTAAGTGTTATATATGTCTCTCTATAAGAAAAAGGAATAATTCTGAAAATTGAAAACAATGTGTTAATGTGAAAGTTGAAAGAAGTGAGAATTGTGTCCCTATCTGGGCCTAACCTAACTATCCTTTCAGGCTGACCTCCTTCACTATCACTTATTTTACATTATATGTTCAGTGTTCAGTCTTATTATATATTTAAAAGCCATTGGGCAATCATTTATTTAATTTAACACTATTCCTTGATATTTTCAATTCTTACATGTATCAAAAGTGTTAGAATCAATCTTAATATATCATGATTTTTGATACCTCTATTCTTGACTTCCAAATCTTATCAAATATAAGTTTTTCTGTTGTAACTAAACAATAAAATTCAATATTGGGTAGTTTTTTATTTGGGCCATTATTATTACTTTTAACTGTTTTGTTTAGAAAGGAAAATTTTTAAATTTACCAATTAGAACCTTTGGGTTTTAGTGATATTTCTGTTTCACTTAAGTAATTTTTTATTATTTACATTTTTGAGTTTTTGTTTTTTGCAAATATATTACAATACAGACATCCATCCATTACTGTTTTGAGCCTATTGTATGGCTCAATTTTTTATTCAAGCTATATATTTTCATTACCGGATTTCTAAGCCTGTTGTAGCTTCATATGCCTTATAATTTATCTTAAGACTAGGACAGGCACAACACCCTGTCCCCGGCGGTTAATTTATCAATGTGAAAGGGTAACCCCATATTTTCATCAATAATAAATTTTCGACCATGCCGAGAATCGAACTCGGGACACTTAACTTAGTATTATTATTAGCACTGTGTTTTACTACTTGTTCGGGCTATACACACTCACGCTAATGTGTATTGGTAGGATGATTGTGAGATGAAAAGGAGGACTTAGAGTTTAACATGGAATCCAAACCACGGTGGAAGCCTGGCATTCCACACATTCACAAGTTGGGATTAATACACGTCTTGTCAGAGGTAAAGGAAGGGTTTGGAAATCTGATAAAGCCTTGCCGGGATTGAGGATTGAACCTTGGACCTCCAGCATAGAAATCTGACACCTTACCCCTAGACCCAATCCTTAGCTTAGTAGGCAAACACGCTACTGACTGAGCTAGAGGGTCAGATAAATATATTACAATATGGTAGTATCTAAATAAATTACTTTTTTTTAATGTGAGCTTGGAAGCATGGAAAAATAAATTGAAATTTCAAATGTTGAGGAATCGAAAACTGATTAATCGAAGTTAAAATTTAAGAATTAGAATCAAGGAAAATTAAGAATTATGATACAGCTAAAATAAACATCTTAAAAAAAAGAATGTTTGCCTAAAATAAAAGTGCATTGTTCACAGGCTCATATTGGACCTCTGAAGCTACAACTTCTCAACACACACCTCGAGAGTACAGTAGACCATGTAGATGAGAGAGTGAAACAGCTGAATGAATGCTTCAAGGTGACTTTGGAGGCCCCGGAGGACACTACCGTCATATTCGCCGGTGACCTCAATCTCCGAGACAAGGAAGTAGGTTTTAGGAACCACATTTAAAAAAAAGTTGATTGAACAGCTTAGAAAATATGGGTGTATGAGCTATCCTTAGCATGTTTTTGTTGGAAAAAGTGATTTCATTTTATGTGTAAAATACTCATTATTTACTTAAATTAATATTAAATAGGAAATATGGTTAAGGAGGAGAGGAGGGTTCATCCTAATGGCTGAAACTACTATAGTTAGAAAAAGGGTAGCAAATCCTTAGACTCAAACTGGAACTTTGTCAATAACTCAAATAAGTACAGCAGCAGGGATACCTTCTCTTCTGGGACCAATAACAATTTCTATGCATACCTTATGAGGATTGTATTGAAAATTCAAAAAGTCTGAGACATTAACCATTGATGACAAGTACCAATCACTCGGCTTGATATACTAAAATGATGTTTACTTCTGGATCCGTAGTACAGGTGAGCTGGAACTTGTATAGGTGCTCACATGATCTAACTCATCATGCTCACATTAGACTAGGTTGATGGTGACAAGATCAGAGCTCATTATACTTAAAGTGGGTTTTCATAAACTTTTTCCCACTGTACCTTCACACAAATGTCAGATAAATTTACTCTAAACACCTTTTATGATTCCTACCCTATAAGCGGTAGTGAGTTGTCAAGGTAGGCAAGATAAGCTCAGATATCCCAAATGGTTTTGATAAAGAAGAGAAAACATCACTTTAATGTAGGGATATCTTATCTCCTTTGGCCTTTACATAAAATAGAGTATCATTGAAATTTTGATGGTATTTAAAAAAAATCTTTGTGAAATTCTACTGAGACTTTGCCTTTTGAACAAAAGTGCACTTAAAATTAATATTGATAAATAAAAATAAAAAATGGTTTTATTATTAGTAGTAGTGGTGGTGGTGGTGTAGGTGGTGGTGGTAGTTGTTGTTGTTGTACAACTTAAAAAAACCCTTGTTCTAAAATAACTGCCTGATAACCCCTCTTCCAAGAAGTTGGTTGGTACACTGAATAGACAGATCTTGTCTGAACTCTAAAGATCTCCACTTATCTTATAGCACTTATTTTGTTTAGTTAGGGTAGCATGTGCTTCCGAACAGCCAGTGTGAAGCATGCAAGCGCTGGAATGTGGGTTTATATTATGGTAAATATCATAGAGACCCTATTTACTGAATCAACCCTAAAATAAGCAGCCGTTAAATATAGGTTGCATTCTAAAATTACAATCTTTGAAAATGAATCCTTTAGGGTTCATAAGGTTCATATTACTAAGGTTTTGAATTTTTTTATTGTAAATAAGTCTTAATCATTGCCGAGAGATACTTTTTTATCTCTACTACTTATATTTACTGTTAACATAGCAATTTCATTCTGACTTCAAAAGTGAGGTAAGTAGGCTATTAAAAGGCCCTTTTTTCAAACCCGGATTCAAGCATGTGACACGCACAGGGGCCCCTGCCCACCTGGCAAATAAATCACTTTGACCTGTCATATCTATTTTGTGCTAATATTATGATTCAATATTTTTATGTTTGTTCGTAAAATTTATCCCAAACTAATATAGTAATGCCTTAATCCGAGGGCGCTGGCAGCTTGGTATTTCGTCCGACAGTCTGTGCTTAAAAATTAACACAACCTTTGCTTTTGGCAAACTGGAAATACTACATATCTGCAGATAGTACCGTTGACTTTTGACAGAAAATAAATATTGATTTTCTATTGACAATAATTTCTGAGGTAAAATAATAACATTATTAATATTGAAGAATTAACTAAATACAATGTGAGAAAAATGCAATAAAAAAGCTTTTATTACTAAAATGTTCACCATATTAATGCTATTTTATCTGCAGACAGTAGACTACATAAAATTTAACTACACTGAAATAGTGTATTATATAATGTCCAGTATTGATAAGGTTATTTGGAATAGGTCACTAGGCTAAATCATGGTTTAAATTAGGAGGGATAGCCAGCACACTTACCTTGGTGATACTGGAGTAGAAATTGTTTAAATAGAACACTAAAAAACTTAAAAAAAAATTATTTGTGTGTTTTTTTAGTGTTCTTTCTAAACAATTTCTACTCCAGTATCACCAAGGTAAGTGTGCTAGCTATCCCTCCTAATTTAAACCATATAGTAATAGTAATTAATATGTTAATAACAAAACTCACGGTACTCACCATTATTGCTTAACGTTTGCAAAAAAAAAATTGTCTTTAAATAAAATTATCCATATAATTATGATGTATATGTAAGATTCATAATCATTCATTGGGGAACTAACTTCTAAGGGCTTCAAGATCTTTTTGTTACAGGGCCCCCAAAAGTGTTAATCCAGATATGCTTATCTTAAGCCCTAAATTCATTTGTGTTCATTGTTTTTTCATTTAATACATAAAATCAATTTAAAAATTAATATTTTTATAGCAAAAGAATTAAAATAAATAAATAAGGATAGAAAATATTTACTCAAGTAACCTACAAACTGCAACAAAAAGTATCTAGAAGAATGTGTGAAAAGTACTAATGGAAGTACTTTATAGAAGATATAACTATTTCATTTTGTAAGCAGTTTTGGCTTGCAGTTAAATTTGTATTGTTAAGGATCCATCTATTTTTGAAAATGTTTTTGAAGAAGTGCTTGTTGTGGAGATTATAAAATATTTCTAAACCTAGCATTTGCTACATATTATCTAAAGATGGTATTACAGGCCGCACCACAGACATAATTTAGCCTATAAACCATAAATTTAGTTTTAAAATAAGAATATTACTAGGAATTTACGAGTTTACTTCAAATACCTTTATTGTTTTATTTCCTAAACTCAAAAATATGTAATAATTTTTTTGGCTCGAAACACATTTTGGCATTTTTGGAATGGATGTTTCAAACATTCTGTGAAAAAAGACTTCGCAAAAAGTTGGTGCCTCTAGGGATAGCTATACTGGTAGCAAAACACAGAGTAAAGGAACCAAAGGGTTTTCAAATTAAGGGTTCTAATGGCCAAGAAAATCAGATCTGTAATATTTTTGTTGGTTTATAAGAAGTTATCATTCTTTAGACACCATATATAATTTAATTTACAATATGGTTTACTTAAAATTGTTTAACAGATCCTATAAACTGAGTTATTACTTAAATTATAATTTGATTTCCACACATGGTTTCCGATCTCCAAAGTTTTAATATATTTTTTTTCAAAGCTTTGCAACTGTCAAAGCCATTTTTTAAAGAAAAGTTTAAGCTATCAAATATTTTATGAAAAGTCAAAGTTTTCTGAGCTTTTCACACCTCTAGAAAGAGCATTTCCATTGTAACCAATTGTTGTTGATTTCAAGTTTCCTGGTGAGGATTTGGGTGGTACAGCCTTTTAAACACCCCTGGCTTATTTTGTTCTCAGTTGGAGCAGTTGGGGGGCCTACCTGCTGGGGTGGAGGACCTGTGGAAGACTTGTGGCTCCCGCAAGGAGTGCCAGTACACCTGGGACATGCTGCGGAACTCAAATAAGGAGTTTCCCAACCGCTTCAAGCCGCGGTCTCGCTTCGACCGTATTTATCTTCGCCACTCTCACCCTCAACGCGTTGTCCCTGTCCACTTTGGCCTCTTGGGGATCGAGAAGGTGTCGGGGACCCAGACATTTCCTAGCGACCACTGGGGGCTTCGTGTTTTCTTCAACATCAGAAAGCTATAAGCTCACAATGCTTCATATGTTCCTACAGTTTGTGCCAGCGTGTTTTATTATATTTGGAGATAGGCAACGCCCATATGCCCACTCCAGAACAGTTATACGTGTATTAATAAATAAGGAGAAAAACATAAATAAATGCCTTGTTTCAAAATATTCTTTGTCATTTTCATTCTAGAGATGGGTTGTATCCACTTTTTTTTTAATCTAAATCTTTATTTTACCTATAAATCTCATAATCAATTTCAAAATCTTAGACAACATGGTAAGTTTAAAAAAGGTCAAATTTACCAAATTACTTTTTATTTAAATTCCCATTTTGTTCAAATTAATGTATACACTGTCATATAAAATAGTAACTACATATTAATAATTTATATTTGTTAAATTATGAATTCATATTTAGTAAAGTGATGAATTAATGGTATTGGGCTCAATTAATTGGTTTGTGTTTGGTAATTCTGAAGACATAACACAATTATGAAGATGATATCTAAGAGGGAATATCCCCACTAAAATGGATTAACAATAGTTTTGACTATTTGTTTCATTAATAAATGCAATCCTGTACAATTATATATATAATTGTCGAATGGCTGCAAAAATGCCAACTATTGAGTCGCTAATGGCTGCGTTGTCTGATGGCTGTGATCTTATATAATCACATGTTTATAAGCTGACGACTTCCGCACGTCCATCTTAGACTCTGCCTTAAACTATGAGTGAAGAATGACCATGGGCACGGGACGAATCCTGGATAGCTCAGTGGTAAGAGCATTGGTGTACTAAGCCGAAGGTCCCGGTTTCGATTCCCGTGTCCAGGTGTCATTTTTCAATTTTCAGAATATGATACCTATTCTAAATAGTTTCTATAGATGTCCAAATTTCATAAATTTTCTTGGGGAGGAGTACTGTAAATATCTTGTAGAGCAAGTCTAATTTTCAAAATGTTCCCAGATGTTCTGTCAAGTAGCTTCTAGGGGAATTCACTTTTCAAACAATTATTTTTTTAAATCTGTTTTCAACCCCCCCCCCCTTTATAAACATAATGTTCTGCCCCCCCACTGGGTGTAGTACTTTAGTATACATACTATTTAACTAGTCTACTCACTACTCGTTGCTGAGCACACATAATTGGAATGATGTTTTAATCCATACCTAAAAAAATGTTACTATACGAGTACTCTGAATTTTTTTTTCAAGGGAAAGGGAGGGTTTCAATCTGCGGTGGCTCGTGGTCTTGCTTCCCACTTAAATTTGATTAGAATTTTTTTTTTTAACCAAGACCTATTTTTTAGTAATTTAAAGTGTTTTAAGTCTTTTAATTTAAGTGGTATGAATTATTTTGGAATCCAATATTCTATTAACTAGGGATGTGCGAGAACCACTTTTCACTTCAAGACGATATCAAGACCAGCAAATGAAAAAGTATGGAGACACAAAAACGAGATTAAAAAATTTCGTTTGAAAATACAAAATTGTAAATAGTGTTTATTAAAGTAAATATATAGTTTATATTGTTCCTTTAGATATTTGGGCTGGTACTTTCTTTGGACTATCTTATAGTTCAGTGGTTCTCAAACTTTTTTTTTATAGATTATACCCCTTGGCCATGACTTAAAGTTTAATCTACCCCTAAAATTAAAATAAATCCAAATGACAGGTTTAAAAAAAAATGTCCACATGGTAAATTATTGATCTATTTATATTTAATCTATTGGGAAAAAATATCTGTAATCAAAATATTTCAAATGTGACAAAACTACTGTTATAGCCCTAACATTATCTTTTATTGAAAATTGTTATGATCAGTTAAAAAAGCATAATTTTAATGTAAAAAGTCTGTAGAAAACTTTTATACATTGTCTTCACCAATTTGTTCAAAAATAAAAATAGAAAAATCCTAAACACAATATTTTCAACCAAAATTTTTAATTGCAATTCTGGGGCTGATATATGATTCCCAAAGTTTTTCAGTGAGAGGCGTGTGGCTGCTTGGCTTGGCACAACTTTTTGGTGTCTGGTCTTCCAGTTACAACTTTCAAGTGGAGGTCAGTCTCCAAATTTAGCCTATTTCGGTACTCGTTTTATAGGTACACCACGGACAAAAAGCCACTCTCACAGATATATGTTGTTGAGAAAGGCATCATAAACTGCTAATGTAGAAGGTGTCAAGTAGAGGGTTGAAAATTCTCAGAAATGGGTCTCCAGCCAAGAAAATAGGTAAAAAAGAGGGGTGGAAATAACCAGAATACGGTAACTGCCAACAATTGTTTTTCCATAAGGCCCTTGTTAATTTGCTAATATATCTTGAGAGCTGCTAGCGTACCCCCTGAAAGGTGCCCACATACCCCTGGGGGTATCCGTACCCCAGTTTGAGAACCACTATTATAGTTCATTCAAACTCTTGAGCTATAAGCTATAATTCATACACATTTTAAAGGCAATTAACAAAATTGTGATATTTGCAATTTATAATTTAATTGTGCAATAAAACTTTTTAATTTCAATGTTTGATTTTGAAAAACAATATTTATGATCAAAATATTTCTTAATGAAGCTTGTTTTTGAGGAAAAAGTGAGCCTATTTTCGAGTTTTTACAGTATTATTAGAAATAATAAATTCTTCGTTTGGTTTGTAAATTTTTAGGGCAGTTATTTGTGTCAATTTTTTTCATATTTCTAAAATTTTATAGATTAATTTCTAACTTCAAGCCAAGATTGATATACATTAGTTTTCTCTAATCTCAAATGCGATATTTTTGAATCTCGCACATCCTTACTATTAACTTAGGAATTGAAAGGAAATACTTATTAACAATATTTGCTCAAATACTCAAATTTGCTGTCGTGTTCAACATAGCTTTTACAAAACATTTTTATTCGGAATCATTTGTTCAAAGTCTAAGAATTGGAGGAATAGCCTTTTAAGAAATATTGGATTTTTTTCCATAAGATAACTGAGAATTATGCTAAAAAAAATTCTAGAGTTTGAGTAGCCATCCTGTATTTTTAACTTTTGATTTACTTTTATAGCATCTCTAGCATTGAAGCAGATTTGTCCACATTGTGGTGTTTCACTGCATGTCATTATCATCTGTCTCTTTTGGTCTAGGACTATAACAAACTTACAAACTTTTATTTTTATTATATTTGGAAGAAGGTATAGGAAAGGTGGAGAAACACATAAAAGGGACAAACACAATATGGCTTTTACAATGAAAAGAACACAGTTCACACTTTACATTGCTCGCATTGGACCAAGAGGTAATGGTTGCCTCTTAAAGAAAATCTATCATCACCACCCAATCTCCTGACCTAGGTTTCATTCTATAGGAACTCATCAGGACACCCAACCAGGATTGAACCATGATCTCCCTATCATTGGCAGTCTAGTTTATTGCTAGAGTAGAGCCTTAGACCATGTGCGAAGCATGTCTTTTTTTAACAATTTATCCAACCTATCACTCAGATTATTCTATCTTTGTAAAGAATAAATAGGTTAAATTTTGTTTGAATGGGGTATTTTTATGTGTATGATTAAACTTGGCAAATCTTTAAATCACTGTAATTTATTCAAGGAAAAATATATATAACACAGATTTGATTTTTTACTATATATATTTATATTTATGTACATAATATATTTGTCTACACATTCACACATTTTTAAATTATTCACATAAAATACAATACATTTTATTTACAAAATTAAGAAAATTGATCATATTATATATAATTTTATAAATTATTCTTTAGAGGCATGATGAGGTTTGTAAATAGTTATACAAGATTTGTTAGCTATAGGTTTTATTGATTATCGATTTCCTACCACAAAACTATCAATTAAATTTAAAACGACCAAACTTTAGCAGTGACATTTCATTGTGTTGGCATAACCTTATCTAATCTTGTCTCTTTGCTTTTGGTTTAGAAACGTTTGGAATGTGTATTCTAAAAATGATGGCTATACAATGAACCAAACTAGAGAGAGTGGCTTTGCATATTAATATAATATAATGCTCTCGCTACCTGTGTGATACAATTCGCTGCTGCCTGTTTTTTTCTGGTCTGCCAATCTCAAAGAATTTTTAAATAAATAATATAAAAAAGGTTTAACTCTTATCTACAATATTGAAAATCTTTAGAGACAAAAACCAACTCGATATTTATATTAGTTTACTCTTAATACTGATATTTTATATTTTACTTGCTTACTGGTCCTAAATAATTAAAACAAATAGGAGTATTATTTATTAACATTATTATTACTTTTTTATTTTGCTTACTATTTCTGCCGCATTATGCAGATTGATCCATGCACGAGTCATGTAAAGTTGAACCACACTGCTTGAGATTATTCCATCCTGAGAGCATTCTTCAATTATGATTTAATGTTTGACTCTGAATTAAAATTTCAGCAGTGATGGCTAATGTCAGTGACAACTGCTTTGTTGCCGTTACAGGTTGTACATTATCATCATCATAATCATCGTTAACTTTTTTAGCCTGTGATCGGGTCAGTCTATTAAAATGCCTCCATCTTCCTCCGTCTTTTTAGCACTCTTACTCCCTTATTCTAATCCATTCTTCTTCTATCCCTCACACATTTTCTTTTATTTGTGCCTGTCATCTCTTCCTTGGTCTCCCTTGTGGTATTTTTCCTCCAAATTTTAATTCCTCTCTCCATGGCCTCAACCTTTCTCATATTTTTTGTCTATCCAATATCTAGGTTTCTGCTGCACACGTAACTATGAGTATGAAGTACACCCTATACAGCACTTGCCTACACTTGTATATTCTAGTGATTCAAATAATTGAGAAGAATTTATTGAAATTACTAGGGGTATGCAAAGTTTTGCAAAACTTTAATTCAAATATTAATCAGCTTCTAATTTATTTTTATAAATAAAAAATTGGTGTTGGACAACTATGAAGTTCCACCAAAAAGGTATTGACAAATAAAATACACATTTATTTTATTTTTACACTTTTTGTCAATATAATATGTTCAATGTTAATGTAATAAAAATTGGTTGAGATAAAATTTGTCAAACCTATTTCAATAAAATATTTTGTAAATTTTGTATTTACCATTAAAAATTAGTTAAATATAGATATATTTATTACACCTTTCTCAACATTAAACAATCATTTTGGCTTTGAATCGAAAAATGTTTTTGTTTTGCGCACCCTTAAGCAACCTCTCATCAAGCCTATCAAAAAGTTTCAAAGAGTTAGTATTTTCCTAGAAGCTGTTCCATTCTTCCAGACTTTATCTCTAGACCAATGGATAGTGAGTAGTATTTCAAGGAACTGTTGTAGGACATTCTGGTTGTCCCTGTTATGTGACATGTTCTAATATCCAGGGGACAAACTTGGATATCCTGGTACAGACTCCAGGCAGGTTCTGCTCTGCACACCCGATGCCCCAGCTTATTATGCCCGCCAGGAAGTAGCGGCCATCTTTACCCCGCACTTGTAGGGGACCTCCTGAGTCACCCTAAAAAAAAAGTGACAAAAAATAAAATCTATTTGTAGCCCTAGTTGAAAAAATTCCTCAAACTTATTTAACAGCATTTTGCTGATAAGTGAGCTTCTATAGCTTTCAAAACATTAGAAAATATGCCATTTTTAACAAACCACAATTATAACAATAGTTGTTTTTAAATGGTTGGTGTTTGACTTAGATTTACTTGTAACTTGCATTAATCATATTTGAATAAAAAATGTCCATCTTAGTTTGTATAAAAAGTTAAAATATACTGAAGTTTTACTTTTAAATTCAAATTTCCCATTGAATTCTATTGAATCTAAATCTGGAATATAATTGGATTTAAATATCTCAAATATTAAGATTCCTTGTAATATAGCACTAGGCTATGTGAGTGAGACTAGTGTATACATTGTAAATATAAAACACATGAACACATTTTTAAGCTTTGCAGTCCAATTAAGAGCATCATTCTACTCTCATTAACCTGAAGAGGCCATTTGTGACAGTGAAAGCTTATCCTTGAAATATGTTACTTTTTTGTATGCTTATCTAAACAATTTTTACTCCACTATCACTCAGGTAAGTGTGTTGGCTATCCCTTCTAATATAAAGAAAATATTAAGATTCTTAATTTTGAATGGAATATAAATATTTACTGGATTTGGATTATGGATTTTGAATCTTTGTATAGGATTTGTTATTGCGAGTTTACCTGACATGAGTCTTGCCCGCCTGTTTCGTAGCCGGCACACATAAATATCTCTGGTATGAACTCGTGGCGCCCAGCTCGTAAGAACATCATCTTACACTTGTCGTTGCTGACAATCGGCACACTCACCTGAAATCATTTAATGTTGGGTATCTAATATGCATTTTCTAAACTGACTTAATAATTATTTAAGCACTTTTTTTGTCACCACGTCCTAGTAACCATTCGGGTTACATACTTATTTCAGCACTTGGCTTACAAACTTACTTTATTTTAGAACTTACACACATACTCTCCCAGCTTTTAATTTTTCAAAGGGAAAATAAGAGCCCAAATTTCTCCAATGATACATTTTTTGACCTTGCTAGTAACTGAACCTGGAACTCTGAGCTCAGTAGACACATATGCATAACTGACAGGAGACTGGATATTTCCTTTCGAGGACACATTACAAGAAACTTGATTTGAGTGGGTAACATGTATTGTTCATTGAGTTAAAGTAGAGCTGAGCCCTTTGAATCCTCAAATCTTAAATTCCTGAAGGATATTCAAGGACTTGAAAACATTTAAGGTTTTTAAAAATTGTTTAGCTACTTTGAAATGTTTAGGCCTCAAACCATTATAAGTGAATATGGATTCACATTATGTCAAAAAAATAATAATCATATGAATGTTAGACAGTTAAGGGATGCACAATTTCTACCATTTGAAACATTATTTGATTCAAAAATCTTTTTTTTTAAATAAAGGATCAAAGAACAGAATTTAGAGCACCTGAAAATTATAGGTCCAAAAACACTTCTAAAAACGTACAATTTAAAATAATTTTTGGGGCACATAAGGTCACTTCACAAACCTTAAGGTGACCTTTTTACCGTTGTTAAAATTATCTGCTTATAAGGGTAACTTTTAGGAACTAAGTTATTTAGTAAAAAAATCCTCATTACAGCCAGCTGGAATTTGACCCTCGAACACTTGCTTCGTTACCAATAATTCAAACTAGATGAACCTGACGTCTAGACCAATGTTCACCAAGGTGAATTTTTTACAAAACTATCTGATTTTGTAAATTGTGTCATTCCCTCTGACTTTGATATGAGGTCTCTCACCTGCTGCAGCACAGAGGGTAGGGTGCCCCCTTCGCTTAGCCTGCCCCACCCCGTGACAGTGGCATTCTCCCCTATCAGGAGGTCATCGGATGCGGGCAGGCAGATGGGCGCGATGTGTGGTTGGAACTCGAGCGGTGCCTCCAGCCTCACCAGCGCCAAGTCATACTCGTATGTGAAGAAGTTGTACTTGGGGTGGACCATCTTCTGGCCCACGCTGCGCTCCACAAAGGGGTAGGGCTCCTGCACGCTTGAGAAATCGTACTCACCTACGCGAATACGTATCTGGGATGTCAGCAGGCTGGCCAACACAAACATTAAGATGCTCTAGACAGGATGCTCAAAGTAAATAGTCAACACAACTATCACAGTTTTTGTTCCTATATTAGCTTCAACTGCAACTGCATTATTTATGGTAACGGGAAGGAAAGGGTAATTAATGGTTTACCCTCACCAGTGAGCCCCTGTACAAGGTCACCAGTCTCACCTTTTCTGGGTTGCTGGTGATTGGTTGAGGTTTGAATCCTGGCCGATTGTAATGATCTAATTAAAATAATAAAATGTTTTAGTGATTGTTATCTCTGCTTCTACACATATTTGGATAACCTCCCTCTAAATACCACCTTTCTCATTCCTATCCAATTAGTATAAATATAAGGAAAGGCAGGACATTATGTAAGACATTGTACAGTCGGAATAAATTAATGATAGCACTGAAACATAATTTAATTATCTAACTTCATTGGATATTACAAAGTGTTTGAATAGTCAATAAGTTAAAACTATCAAATCTAAGGGAAAAGGATGCATATATAATTTATGTAAATGAACTGGCAGTTTGATGTAGAAAGGATGTAATATTCCAAAACAATTGATGCCACGTATATATATCCTTTATCTATGGTGTGTGCGCACTCGCACAAGCGCCTCTCTTTGGCGCCCTTTTTGTGTTCAATAAAGATTTTTTTAAAGTACATATGTATATATATTTGTGACTTTTTTCTTATAGTAATAATCTCATTTTTTTTTGTCTAGAATAATTAAAAGCTTTTCACAGAATTAAATGTATAATAAACTTAACTCCCAATGATATCTTTCGATTATAAAAAAATAAATATTTTCCCTTCAACATACTTGAAAATAATATATTAAGAACTAATGATTCATCAATGGAGTATTTGGATAAAACCAACCTTGGCTGTGACACACCCTATTGTGGTTAAATTGTTTAGACGAACACCAAATTAATGACAAGTTGTTATTTACAAATATTTTAAGGATGTTATTTTTTTATACATTGGTAGTAACTAAACCTATCTTGATGGGCAGTTTCAAAAAATGAATAACTATAGACTTATTTCTCCTAAATAGTTCATGTTTAGTTTGATTACGCCGAAAGAGAACCAACTTACTCTCTGATTGTGACGTCAACTAATATAATCTGTACGGCCTTATTAGTAGCTTCCTATGCACTGAGAGATACCAACATAGCTGTGATGATGATATGTCAAAAGGCAGTGTTTTGTAGGTTGCAGAAATTGATGGCTAAATTCGCTACAGATGTACACTTTGTTTACCTTAAAAGGTAGAAGCAATCTTATCTTGATGGATCAAACTATGGCCCTATCTTCTAAGCTACTTCATAAAATAATCCCACAAGGTTGGACTTCTAGCTTTCAGTGTAAACGGAGTGTACAGTCTAGGATTAATACGTCTATTGGTGACAACACATATTTTCCTTCTTTTCTCTGCGTCTTACTATTTTCCTGGGCTATGAGGGATGAGCTGGCTTTATCTCACGCTCTTCGTCCCAATATTTATCTATGTTTATGACACTATCTGGTGGGCAAAAAGTCTACAACTTACTAATAATGGTACAAGAGTTGCCATCTGGGTACAGAAGGTGACACTAAATAGGCTACGTGACAGGATATCCATCTAGCGGTGGGTTATGGCACCGACATTTTATTTTTTTTAAGGTATTTTGTATTAATTATTTCTATTTTGGAAATCAGGGATTTGTTTTTTTAACTATAATAATGTTGTCCTTTGGATCATATATATTTAACTCCTTCATTTTGGTATTAAATTTTTCAAAATTAATTCTTGTTTTTGGCGTGGGTCACGTGAGTAGCTTTTCCGGCGTCTGTAATGTCTTTCGCCATTAAATTTCACTTAGGTCAGATGTAATCTGCTTTATTTCTTTTATTTCACCTTTGTTTTAAATTTTAAAATGTAATCTTTCTCCAATTATTTTTTACCTTGGTTAGTATTGTCAGGGTAATTAAGTTTTTATCTTATTTTTAACCTTATTTTAATATGTATTGGTTTTAATAACCCCCTATACCAAGCATGAGGGAGCTACAATTGGTTTTGGGCCTCATGGTTTTTTTAATTCTATTAAAGTATAATTATTTTTAATATGGTTTCAATCTATTACCTTTTTTAAAAAATGAATTATCTCTTGGGATTTTACTAAAGAAATGGCGGTGTGTTGGTCATTTGGCAAATTTTTCTATTTTAACGTTTCAGAGGATACATTGTAATTTAACTTGTAATTTCCCCTGTAAAGGGCACTGTTGTTTGGTTTTATTTCTTGTGCAACTATAAAATTTTTGTTTAACTGGTTAATACATGGTTTTGTTCCATTTTAAATTCTTTGTTGCATTTTAAATGCTATACATTAATAATGAGGTCACCATATTAAACGTTTTTTAAACTTTTTTGTGTCATTTGTAATCTTTTTTTATGCAATAGTTTTTTACTCCCTACAATGTACCCCTTCTCTCTCGCCCTAATGAATTTTTTTTTCAGTCTAGCTATATTAATACTTTGTGATGTCAATTTTATTTGTTTGTTTTAGTCCTTTGTGAACCACAATAACACGCCACCTTTGAATTTTTAGCACAAAGCTGTGATATTGGTGCATTTTTGTTATCATCTGCGGCAGTATTAATTGTTATTTGCATCTTCTTTTTCTTATTTCAATAAATTATGAATACGTATGAGAGAAAGGAAGAAAAGATACAGCTACAGCCAATTAACTACACTAATGGAGAGGAACAGTTTATTTTAGAGCAAATATACCCAAATTTGCGGGAAGCTATTACTATAAACCATTTATGAAAAACATTCTCAATATACATTGCCAGGATTCGAACCTTGACTTCCCTGCCACCAGCAAATAAAACTAGTCAAGCTTGACACTTTTGTCGGGCTCACGCTAAATTTAACGTTCACTTAAGGTCAACGTAACGTAACGTAAAGGTTCTTCTCGTGTTTTTAAATTAAAGCTATGCACAATGCAATTAAATTAACGTTCACTTGTAATTAACTTAACGTTATAGATGTCCTGGAATTTTTTTTCACGTTAAGTGAACGTTACATTAAGGGTATCACGTGATCTAGCCAGCCAATAATTACGCGAGTGACGTCTACAGGGCTATTTAGATATTCATTTGTTGGTTTTATGACCAAGGTTTACTCTTTAGCTTAAATTCTGGTGATCAGACATTGAGACAAAATAATTAAACTAAAATAAGAAAGTTAAATTTATCAAAAACGTTTAGTAATAGATTTTTATTATATCGATTGAAAACTGTAAATATTCACAGATTATCTTTACAAATAGTACAAATCCCAAATCAAAACACATAGGTACACTAGAATGCAAATGTTTTGCTCGAGTTGTAACGTTAAGTTAAAGTTAAGTTGATCGTGATCCCAGCATTAGTTTGCGTGCCCACCAGAGAGTCAACTTACTTATTTCCACTGTATTTAACAAAAAACCACAGTATTGCCAGTCAGAATTAAACCTCAACCCTCCTATTCACAATCAGGCACTGTCACCCTATTAATTAATGTAATGTGCCATTTTACTCTAAAACGTGTTTTAGCATTCCCCACCCCCCACGAATAAGGTAGATTAAACGTTTAGGTCCCATTTTACTAATTTTATCACGTTAAGTTGGCTATTACTCACTCGTCAACACAATGACCTGCTGTAGCCACCCAGTTCTCGTTGAGCAGGGCCCCGCCGCACCGGTGTGTGCTCGAGAAGCCGAAGAAAGATGTCCTCCGAACAGACACCTGCAAACAAACATGACCGTGAATTGTGAAAAGATTAAGACAGTTTGTAAAATGTGCATGTGTGAATATTCAATCAATGAAGAAGGCACGAAGAAAAAACTTATTGAGGCTTTATGGCATTGTTTGTTTGTATATGTAAATTACTGTGCAGTTATGTGCTATTTTCATTTTATTTGTTTATATTCCTCTTCCCTTTACCTTCTTAAATATGTAATTTGATGTAAGTTATAATCCATTTTTGCTTAAACGTATAATTCTGACCTTTTTATATTTCCCTATGATGGAATTTACAAGCCACGCCAAAAGTGTAATAGGATATAGGCTAATTTCATAGCTGGGCTTAGCACGCCTCAAGTGTGGCGGTATACTAAATATAAGACAACACCTCCCTAAAGTCAAATGGAGTGGTTGGGCTAGTTTTACATATGAAACTGGCCCATTACATTCAGGTCTAGGTATACTTCATTCACGGTAGGAGTTTACCTCTGAAAGGTCTTTTTTCCTACCAATATCCTACTATATAATAGATTTCTGGTAGGGAAAAAGGCCTTTCAGAGGTAAACTCCTACCGTGAACGAACTTTAAGTGTCGTCCTGTATTCAGTATACCGCCACATTTGAGACGTTCCAAGTATGACTATGAAACTTACCCAAAGTCAGAATAAATACAGTGTACCCCAAAGAGGGAAAAGACGTTTCATAAAATTAAAGGCTAGCAATTTTTTAAATATTTTTTTTTAGTAACATGGGTAGTTAACTTACTTGCCAGGGCCAACCGCCGAAAGGCGAATTTTTGCCGCCAACAATGCGAGTCTCTGGTCGGGGAAATAATGGTGCCACGCCACAGCCTGCAGCAATAAAAGCTCAGGGTTGACAATATACTTATTACTCATAGACTAAATATCAAACTTTCAACCAATAGAAAGATATACTTGACACTCATAAACTGGCATTTATTTTTCAACCATTATGACTATATAATTACTACTCATGGATTGTGCATTAAATCTTTAACAAACTAGACAGTCAACTTATTATATAATTACTGTACAATACATAAAATATGCAACCAATCACTTGATATATTATTCACAGACTGACCATAACATATTTAATCAACAGGTTCAACAACCTGCAACAACAATATCAGATCCAAAATTTAGGCAACACGATCTAGGCCTGGCCTACTGAATTAGTAGTGTGATCATTCGCTAGAAACTACTGTCAGTGATGTTAATAAAGGTTAATTTATTTACCACAAGGGGTACCACTCTATCAAAGATGTTTAAATTAACTAAAATGCAATCACGAATTACGATATAAAAGTCAGTTTATTTTATAAAATTCTAACAAATATACTTTCGCGCTCAATACTGGCAAAATGTAGCTAAATTATTTTAATTATTTTATTGGCATTAACATTATTTATAAAATAAAATTGCTTATCACATGATTTGACTAAACTTTTATAATAGTCGATTACCTTATTACCTCAATTACGGTATAATAATGTCAAGCAGTCTTAAGTATTTTAGGATTCTAGTTGAAATAAAGGTTTAGAAAAAAAAAGTTGTGAATATTGATAAAATTTTAGTTTATTCTTAGGGGAATTTTATAGGTATTGATATTGTATGTAAAAATGATAGTTGCACATAATATGACCTGGTATATTATGATATATATGGTATATATGAAGGTTATTTTAAAATCTCAACCACAATTCTATTTCAATACACAATACATTCTTGTTTTCATTCAGATTTATTTGTTTTCTGAAAATGATACCCCTATTTTAACTAGTAATGTGGCACCCAGATTAAAGCTACACCAACTTTAGAACGTGCTGTTATTTACTTAGTGGCCATTTGAGCGATAAGCATAGTGAATAGACTATATATATATATATGTATGTATGTAAAATACATAATCATATATATATATATATATTAGATAGGATATATGTTAAACACACACACATATATATATATATCAAAAAAGTAATAACCTATGGTGCCCTGGTGGAGGCTTATGTGTAAGCCTATATTAAGTTTGAGGAGAGTCGGGCAATTAATTCAAATGCAAAAAAATTATAGGTACAATTATACATTGTTGCAACAAATATTTTTAAAATATCATCCTCAATAAACACAAAACATTAACTAAAATTTGCTACTTCTAAAAATAATTTATTTTTATGAAAACAAAATGAAATATCTAAGTTTAGACATTTTTTGGTTTTCTATATTCAGTTTTTAAAAATGATTTTTTTTTATGAAAACATTTATAAACTTTCAAATTTTTCATACTCAGTTTCTAGCCCTCGGTAAATCTAACCGCGCACGAGGATACTTTGTATATAAATACATTTTTACGTTAGGGAGCCTAACCACAGAGAAAAAGCCGTGCCTAAAATAATTGAGTACTTATGTGAACTTCCTTGCGCTGATGTTGTATTTCAAAAGTTGTCCTAAATTATTATGCGCTTCATATGAACGTTATGACCCTTTGTTAAGAAAAAAAAAGTGTGAATTGAGTTAGCCACATTGTATTTTTACATAATACCGAGATCACTACCGACTGAACGTTCACGTAATGTAAAGTAGAACTCGCAAAACACAGACAGTAGATTTGAACGGTTTGAAAACATATTGTTGACCAAAATGGAACTCAAGAGGTTAGGGCTAGTTGGAATATAATTACTTGCAATATAAGCTTACTGGAGCTACAAAATAAATTATTAGAAAAGACCACGAAATTTTTGTGTTCGCGAGATACGAGACAAAGAACTACTGTATACTAAAGAAGTAATCTGCGCATCAAATCTGTAAACAAAGGAAGAACTAAATCTGTGTTGCAGTTTCTCAAAATATGTGGTTGGTAGGAACACGTAGTTCACTTCACTTAAAGTAGCGTAACGAGAAAGGTCTCCTTTGGACAACTACAATTCGATAAGTCATTGCCATGCCAACGTTTAGTTAAGTGCATCACGATGGTTTCCACTTAAAAAACATGAGAATAATATTTAAGTTACGTAACGTGAACATTAAGTTTATCGTGATTCCGGCATGACTAATGTTCACGTGGTGCTCGCGTGAAGAGAACTCCTTGACGTACTACTTCTGGCAACTACTCTTACACTACTGTCGTGAGGGAAGCATCATAAGTTTCAGTAGCCCCTAGCATGTTGAAGATACCGCATGCACTTCAATCCTGAAGAAGCGGTAGCATCGTAACTAAATCACATCTGTCTGGTCACGAGTCTCCGTTCCAGAAAATAAGATTACAGCTTTAAAACTACTATTACTATTTTTAGGTGTTCCGTGTTAAAACCGGTCTATTCCTTTTGTCAGTGAGCTTATACCGCCAATGCGCCATGTATTCTGCGCTCCTTCAGCGCCCAGAATTTTCTTCTTACCTTCCTTATCTATGCAGTAAGCTTAAAATAGCCAGCAAATTTCTGAGGAACTCCTATTAAAACCTTAATAGGGTAGTAATTAAGTACGCTATGAGGAAAATAGTAGTTACATATCACAGATAAATCTTTAACACCAAATATAATTTAAAAGACTTATTACTACTAGACCACGCATTCATAGCTATTCCCTGAGGTAGGACACGATCAACTTTTACTCGTGGCATTTTAAAAAAAAAATTCCCCCCCATTTGTGTTTTCCGCATGTTTCCAATAATGGAGTAAGGATGTGTAGAATAGTATTTTAGAGAAACTGTACTCTAGTTTGGAGGTAGAGTAGGAAGTCATTTAATTAAAAAAAAACAGAATTAGAACCCCATTCTCCCCGTCACCGACAGTCCAGTCTATTGCGAGAAAAACGTCTTAGATCATTCTACTACTGATGTGGTTCTTCTGGATCTAATGTAATTTTAAATACTGTGCATAATGTATTATCTACAGTATAATAGCATTAGACTGCGTCTGTATAACCATGTCCCTGAGTTAAACTCTACCAATATCTCATTTTCCTTTATGTCACTCAGGAAAGGAGGCTTCTGGTTGTAGTCATATTTGAGACGTTGGCAATATATTTAGTGGTCTGGCTAGTAGTAAAAAATATATTGGTGAGTTTATCATGTGTACTTCCATCTATGTTATTTCCTTAAACCCGCCTCGGTGGCGTAGTTGGCTAACGCGCTTGTCGTGTAGAGCTCGACTGCTGAGGACGGGGAGATCGAGGTTCGAATCTCGGTCGGATGAACTGGGAGTGGTTTTTCCTAAATGGTTTTCCACTCCCCCTCCACGCAAATGCGGGTTCATTTCCTCTAATTCAACCTTCCCAATCCCTTACCCATTAGAGTAATTAGTACGTAAAGCGTATAACCCAAACGGGTAGTAAGACGCGGTGCTAAGTATTATTATTATTATATTTCCTTAAATTTAATGAAAAACAGACTACTCGTATTGGTATCTAAGTAGACATTTTATTTTTATGTTTACTTGTATTACTCTCCAGCATTTATTTTATTCACGTTTATGATTGTCATATGCTCAATTTTTATGATATACATCTTCACCTGAACCACTTTTATGAATAAATTAATAGCCTACTACAAAAAAAAGGACTAGATATTTAAACAAATTTTAAAAACAACTCATAAAAGTGGGACAGAATCTAAAACATTCACCTGCAAACATAGCAACAACAGTGATAAAATATTCGACCGGTTTGTGGTTCGAACTCAGTACTCACGGCCTCCCTTGTCCGCCGCAGGTGAATTGGTTGCTAGTGTCGAGGTGGCCGGTAGGAAACTAGTGGCCGTGGTTTCCCTACTGCTTGCGGTGGAGGTTGTTGGGGTGGCAGGCGTGGTGGTGGTGGTGGTGGTGGTGGTGGTTGTAGTTCTTCTTCTAACTGTTGTGGTTGAAGCTGGTGTGGTAGTACTAGTGGTTGTGGTACTCCTGCTGGTGGTAGTGGTGGTAGGCCTGACAGGGAAAACACTACCTTTAACTTTCTGCTATGAAAGGAGTCAAGCAGCTTCGAACAAAGTGAGTCCATACTATTTATTTGAAAAACATTATCTGCGTGTTATTTTGGTCACGTGGTCTAAGGCTTCAAACAAACAATATGGTATATATTGAATTGCCGATTAATAGAGAGGCTGAGGTTCTAATCTCAGCTCGGTCCATTGATGGGTTTCCCAATTTCGTTTCTCCACATTATTTTGCGGGTGCACTTTTTATAAATAGCCTTTTCATTAAACTTATCTTTTGGATTATAGTGGGTATGGAGGTAACGTGAGAAAAGATCAGTATGTTTGGAGTTTGTATAGCAAATTTTTTTTTTGTCAAAATAAATTAAAAATTGCCTCTACATAAACAAAGAGTTTAATTTTATTTATCAATAGTTATTGACTAAATGTCACGAGCATGGTTACATTAGCTAACATCCTTTTTAAATGAAGGGGAAATTTTTTCATAAAATTCCAGAACACCTTTGAAAAGTATTCAAATACTTTCGAGGTCACCATGTGAAGAAAAATGACCTCTATAAGAGCAATATTTAATTTATCTTGGCCCAAAAAAAGTGTTTTTCTCTAAAAAAAAAAAACTCTGCAAAAACACTCTACTTTATGCTCGTAGTCCTTGAGCCATTCCACGTAAAATATCATGGTAATGATCCCTAAGCTCCGCCTTGTCCACAAAAAGTTTGAAATTACGGTTAAATTTAGACTTGCTCAAGGTTTACTACCCAAATAAACTTGTTCAACATTTCCTATTGAATTGATTTTGGTCAAGATTTACTACTCAAATAAACTTGTTCAACATTTCCTGTGCAAACATTTAAAATATTTTATTCTCCACTAAACTTGTTACTATTCAACTAATCATGTTAAGAGTTTCCTGTTTTATGGAATGTCATGCTGGGGGGAGTATGCCCCTGTTTGGTTCTCGCTTGTACCTGACCGGTCTCGGGGGTGGCCGGGGCCTTTGAGGGGGACGGGGCCTGCCGCCACTAGGAGGTCTTGGTCTCGTCACGAAAGAAGGCTCTGTGGTAGCGTGCCACGAGGACCCGGAGGGGCTCTGGAGGGCGGTCCACGAGACCATGGCGGTACTGCCAGAAGCCACTGAATCGGCGTCTTCACCTGACACCATGTCCATCCTGAAAATATTGACTCTATTACTAAACCAACTGTCCAACCGAGAATGACAAGCTTAAGAGGGTGATTAGCTTTAATGGGGAGTAATAGTCATCTTATCCAGCACAAGCTAAATAGGGTCAGTACTAGATAAAAGCTTTATTTAATTTACTACGGAATAATCCTAGTTCCTGAAGCCAGTTGGGCAACCAGGACTTTTGCTAGCGAAAGAATTTGGAACTGTCTAATATTGTTGTTGTTATTATTACAGTAGAGTTTCGATAGTCCGAGTTGAACGGGACCAGGCACATATTGAACTATCAAAAACTCGAATGACATGAAATAGTCAGTGAAAATAAAAATGTTTAAGTGTAAAAAGTACTTTATTAATATCTATTTTTAAATTAATACCATAAAAATATTTTCGTAAATATATACATATTATGTACCCTTTGTTTACCCTGAAAGATAGCAAACTTACCTTGCGTGATTCCACTATGAAGTAGTTTATAAGATAGGACCATAGTGTAATACGTCAAGGTAAGGTTGATACCGTTCAGGGCAAACAGAGTGTACGTTTTATTAGAATGTGGAAAACTTTTCACTTGTTTTTTGTTTTTACTTTTCATGATTTATGTGATTGTTCAAAAATTGAAATAAAGATGTTGATAGGTGTTGACGTTTCATGACTCCCGGAACCTGAGAAAGTAGTTTCCACAAAGACATCTGTCCTGTTACTGGGACTAGAGCCGAAACCATTTTACCGATAAGGCTAAAAATTTATACCGTATTTAAGGTTTTCTTCAGGTTCTTCAGGGTTTTTTACTAAAGGCTATTGATACAATTCTAAAATTATGATAATTTATTCAAGGGAGAAGAGAGAAAAATACGATTTAATTCAAAATCAGTTATTATGATTTTGATTAAAGTTCGTACCCAATTAAGTTACTGTTTAGTATTACAAACAAAATGGTGCCTTAAAAAAAGTAAATGAAATAGAGAGTACACTTTAAGAAACGAAATAACTTAGCAAAGTTGTACGCCTGCTAATGAAAAAACAAATTGTTTATCTGAAATAATCTAGAGTAATAAAAGGAAGTGTTTGTCTGTGTGCGATGTCCAGCCAAATCTACGGCACGCAGAGATCTGAAATTTTTAACATAGGTGGATGGAAGGGGGTCCGAGTACACACCGAGGCAGGATTTTTAAATTTTTAATTAGATTTCTAATTATGCTATTTCTAACAAATTTCTGGTGGGTCACGGGCAACGCCAGTTGGTGATTCCAGTTTTTTATAAAAACAATATTTTCCAATTTGTAAGTAATAATTTTTTTAAATAGAGCTTTGGGTAGGGGGTAATTGAAAACGCACAGAACAAAATAATATGTTGCTGTAAAAGTGTAGGTCTATATTATTTCATATTATGATTGTTATTTTGTTATAAAAGGACGTGCACCGGATGTATCCTTGTAACAAACTACGTAGACTACACCGTACTTCATTGCAATATTGTAATAACATTATTATGTACTTTCGCTAATTTCTATAATAACGTGTTTTTAACAAATATAACACACGATATAGTAAAGTGAAATGAACATACAACTTTAATATAATACTTAATAATGTGATATTCAGTTGTGACGTTAGAGTAAAAGTTTTGGAGAAAATATCAAAAATTATAATTAAGTAAATCAAATTCATATTTTTACTGTAGCAAACAGGCATCCTAGTGATTTAGTTGGGCAGTCACATTATAGTATCGTAGTAATATTATTTTTTAAGATAATTCTGTTAATGATTGCTGTTTATGAGCCACCAGAAATAAAGGTTAATCTTTGTTTTTAAGGTAATATAATTACAGAGAAACTGCTCAAAATATCAAACGATCTTGGTGCTGGTTTAACTAAGCACCTACATTTATACAAAGCTATAAACAAGATATGCTTACTAGTTTTTAAAACTACAAGTTTTGAAATATTTTAAAATAGTAGTGTATGCATAGTCTAAAGTGTAAACCTTCTTTGCGGGAGATTTTAGCCACCCCTATAAAACTTAGTGACGCCCTTGGCGAGGTTCAAGATAAGTCTTACATTGAGGTAGTTGTGCTGTCTGCAGGTTTAGTCATCAGAATAGGGCTCATACTGATGCTGCTGACTATAGTGTTGTGCGTAGAGATCGTACTGCCACCTGTGGGTCGGGTCACGAACGTGGCACTACTGCTGCTGCCACCATATGGTGGTCGGGTGAATTGCGTGTTGATTGCTATAGTGTTGTGCGTGGATATCGTGTTGCCACCTGTGGGCCGGGTCACGAACGTGGAGCTGCTATTGATACCTTGCGATGGCCGGGATAGCTCTATAATATTGTTGCTGCCACCTTGCGGTAACACAGTAAACTGCGAACTAATGCTGCTGTCATCTTCTGGAGGTCGGGAAAACTGCGTACTACTGCTTGCTATAGTGTTGTGATCTGAGCTAGAGCTGCCACCTGTTGGTCGGGTCACGAAAGTCGCGCTATTACTGCTGCTGCTGCCACCTTGTGGAGGTCGGTAAGACTGCCCGTTACTGTTGCTGCTACCTGATGGAGGATGGGAGAACTGCGTACTGGAGGACACAGGCAGCAAGACTGTGGTATGACTAGAAGAGACGCCACCCGTTGGTCTCGTCGGCCCAGCGGGTGGCCTAGGAGAAGGTTTGGTGGTCATATCAGGAGGTGAATAGAGCACGGAGGGCGCCAAAGAGATTAGGTTTGATGGCGAAAGCGGTGGCAGGAGTGTGTTGTCAGTAGCGTTGTGCACGCAGCAGCTGCCAAACATGAAGGTGTCAACGCACATACCGATGTGCTGCCCTTCGGACTTTATGCATTCATAAACGAACATACAAGTCCCTTCGGTGCCATCCACGGAGCAGGGCTTTGGGTTGATCTTGTAGCCTGAGAACATAAGCATAAAACAGTTAGTTTCACGTCCTGTTAGTGCTAAGCGGGGACACTTGTTATTATGGTTTTATTCCTTCTTTCTACCCTTGCAATTAAGAGGAACGGTGTCTATTGTATATTTATATTCGAATTATAATTGTTTTAGGGCTGATCTGACCTTGAATGGGCTATGAGATATTTTTTCTACTCCCCCCTTACATTTGTTATTCATCACTTTCCGATAAGGGCTGTTTTTATTTTGTATTATCTTTAATTAAACCCACATACCCCTAACCCAAAAGACCCCCTCAGAAGAGTGCGGGGATTGTAAACCTGTTAGTGTGTGTTGATGAATTCTGTATAAATAATTGTGGTTATATTGAAAATAAAACTACCTATGCTTAAAATAATACGTATTTCAAAAACAATATTCTCCAATGTAGGGCCATCCATGGCTAGTGGAGGAGGTAAGGGTGTGTGGGCCAGTAGGGAAAATAGTCCTCATTTCGCCCGGCTAGGATTCCAAACTTAATATCTCCACAGCCAGCAGTCTTCGTTGTCCATACAATATAATTTAACTTTATTTTGTACTCAGCTCTTGGTTCCCATCCGTTAAATACACATTTGATTAGACTAATGTGTTGGGTAGGCGCGAGGTAGTAACGAGTGGATATGTACACGAATTTAAGTGGAGGGAGAGTTGAAAACCATAAAGAGAAAACCACCTTCAATACACCCAGCTAATATTCGAACTTTTACCTCCTCATTATTGGTTAATAAAATCAGACGAGCTTGAAGTCTAGCCAGTTGCCTACCGATGCGGGTATTGTGTTTATTGAAGTGGTATTACTAAAGGATTTAGTATTTAAAAACAATGTGGTAGAATGCGCTTTGCAACAATGAAAATATTGTGATTGATCCCCAACAATGTCGCTCTTAAAAATATTTTTTTTTTCTCCAAATGGCCAAATATTAGTCTAAAATGAGGGTTAAATGTTCACATTATTTGAAAGTTGAACAAACACGCTCTCACTTCCCCCTTGTGTTAGACCAATGTACCAGTGCTTTCTAGCGGTGAGATATGGAACTCGTTTTCAAATTTCAATTTACTGTATATAGTATCGTTCATTTGCGTGTTTGTTCCTTGAGTAAGCTATATACTCAACAGTTTTGAATCACTTCCTATATTTCCTGAAAATACTCCTCTCACCACCACTGGGGATATTGCTGGAACTTACTGTGTCCTTGCTGCAAGGTTCTGTGCGGGGTGGCAGGGGGCGGCACCCACAGCAAAATGGCGCCCACCACCAACTCCCGCAGCATCCTCGATCCTGCAACAAGAGAAGGTCTTTAAGTTAAAATAAGTATCGACACTTTAAGATGACATAAAACTATATTCGTGGTAAAAAAGGGAAAAAAAGAGCTAAAGAGGATCCCCGACGCTGTAAACGTCCACAAGTCCCGTGTTATTTAGAAGCAGTTTGTTGTTTCAAAATACGGCTCATGATAAAATGAAAACAAACGGTATCAACATAACCCCACGGAATTAAAAATCTTAATTATAAGTTTTTTATTGATGAACAAATCAGATATAGTTAGTTAATTTTACAGAACATTTCACAAGTGTTTCAGTTCTTTGATCAAAGTAGACAGTAAAAACATAGATCTAGCTTTCCTTAATCAAATAAAGTGAATTTTTTCAAACAGGTAGTTTTAAGGGCTTTGAAGCTTTCGAATAGTTACTATTACTTTAATAAATATAGCAGTGTGAGATGTTTATCCGGAACAGGGAGTAAGAGGGGCTCAAGCCCCCCTTGTTTTTATTTTGAGGGCTGGGACTATCTTAACTCCCGCTCTCCCAATATTTTCCCAAATAAATTCAAAGCTCATGTATAATCCATGTATGCTATCCTAATTTTCCAGTTTATATTTTTCTCACACTAAAAAAATTCACAAAAGTATATTAACTAACATTAGGCCTATTTGTGATTGCCTTAAATAAATAAAAAAGTAACAGAATAGTAAAGCCAAAGGGGTAATTAATACTTATTGACACTTTGAACACAAATAAGAACAAAGTGATAAAATTTCACAGTTGAATTTTAAGTTTAATTTGGACATGAGGCGGTTTTTCAAACACACAAACTTCTGTGCTGTGGGTCCAAGGTTCAATCCTCGGTCCCGGCACCGATTTATTTGATTGCCAAACCCTTCCTTCACCTCTGAAAAGATGTGTATTAATCACAATTTGTGAATGTGTGGAATGCCAGGCCTCCACCGTGGTTCGGATTCCACGTTTAGCTGTAGGTCCTCCATTTAATCTCATAATCACCCTAACATTACACATTAGCGTAAGTGCGTATAACCCGAAAGTGTAGTAAGACGCGGTGATAATGATAATAAAATTAATAATAATAATAATAATAATAAGAATAATAAGAAGTCAAGTTTTTATACTTTATAGCAAACTAGTGTTTTAAGAAGTCACTTTGCGAAACTATTTATCTTAATATTATTCTGCAATTTGAGCAATTATTCTCTTCTCTTCCACTCTTTTTAGGACTCCTTCATTGGTCATCTTGTCTGTCCGACTGATTTTCTCAAGTCTTCTCCAGCACCACATTTCAAAGCTCTTCCATCTACGTTAGAGCCCAAGTTTCTGCTCCTTGCAGCGCGATTCTCCAAATATAGCATTTTATCAGTTTCTTCCTTAGTTCCAAACTCAACATGCTGGTCAGCGGTAACTTTTTATTGTCAAAAACTTGCTAGACTCGATAATCAGTATACTTCCCAGATAACTGAACTTCTCTATGTTTTCCAACTCCTGGTTTTCAATTTTGATTTTCAGCATCTCTTAATTTTTTTGAAAATCCCCATTACTTTTGACTTCTCAATGTTGATATCCATGCCATATCTTTTCTCTATATCCACCACCATTTGGTCTCACCATCATTCAGCCTCACCTTCACTCGCTGTGCCAGTTACAGGTTTGCAATAACCCTTCTGCCTCTCTAGTTGATGGCGATATTCTTGAGTATTTCCATTAGTTTCTTCCACTTCACTCTAACAGAGGCCTTTTTCCAATCGGTGGAAATAATGTAGTTCTTCGACTTCTAGCGCTCTTTCTGAAATCATTCTCAGCATCCCGATATTTTGGAAGTGGTTAAATGAACTTTAATGATGACGCTCAAAAGTGAGTCAGCGGAATCCGACAAGGAAGCGTTCAACTGTAATATATATAAAACTCGTTAATGTAGGAGATATTTCCTCAGACGAATATTCCTTAGATTTACATATATACCTTGTTAAGTTAAGTTTCTAACATGCCAGTCATCTTGTTCATTGGGTGGCATTTGTGTACACTTGGTTTAACTTTGTTATTTTATTATTTCTAGGCACAGGGTGATATCAGCATACATCTTACAATCTGACTTGACCTATGACAGCCACACTAAGCACCCTGCACTAGCAACAGATATTGTCATATATAGGAAATAGGACGCACACTAACACAGGTATATGGACTTAAAATCTATCTTAATCCAAGCAAGCAATGCTTAACACTCAACACTAGCACCACAAATTGTAATATCTGGGTAGGAGGACAAACACATACACAAATATATAGACTTATATACTAACTTAACCTAGGTCAGTAACACAAAACACTAACACCAGGAATTGTAATATCAGGTTAACATGACGAACTCCTACAGCGGTACAAACTCACAAACTAACTTAACCTAGGACAACAACAGTAAGCACTAGTACCAATAATTGTAATTTCTAGGTAACATAACCAACACACACATACTTGAGCAAGTATTTTAGTTACCATTATCTGGAGAAGAACCGGTGCCTTTAATATATATAGTCGGCCTCTCTCACCACTCATCTACAGAGACATGCCAACGTACCTAAGTTGTTTCCTTCTCTAGCCTCACTTCGTGTCTAGTAGTGATCTCAACGAGCAGGTAGAAAAGAAGCCCTGACTGTTCTGTCATGTGATTTGTGTTTTGAATTGTTTTTGGATGTTGGTTATTATTTATTTTTATTTTAAACACTTTTAAAATACCAATTTTGAACATAATTTGTTTAGCGAATTTTTTTTAAGTAACAAATTTTCAAAAGTCGCTCTTAAGTAAACTAGAAAGATTTAATAGGTAAAGTGTATCGTTTATTTGACTAAATACAACTAAAAAGATGAAAATCATTAGTGGGTTTATTAAATTGGTTAAATCGTGTTCATTTCAACAAGTTTTATTGGACATAGTAATATAGTTTTTTTTTTATCAATTGAAACGATATCACATGGTTAATACCGAATGTGTGCACAAAATCAACATTCATAAGGACTTTAATTGTTTTAAGAACTCTAAAGATACGGAGTATGAAGACAATGTTTAAAAAAAATACGAACTTACTGATAGGAACTCTGTAATTACAGAACAATATTTTAATGTGGAACCAATCTATTACTGACCAAGGACTAACAATCTCACGGATATGGAATATTTAGAGGAGGTTTAAGTCTTTGTAAAAGTGGGATCAGCTTGTACTTATCAAGGACCACCACCACCTGTGATTGTGGAGCCTCAATACTAGATAAACCCTTATTTTAGGCATCAATGTGTAAACCGAAATGAAAGCATTGACATATATCAGAATACCAAAGACAGCAACTAAAACAGTTGCAATTTTATGAACATAATACATTTTCATTCCTCCACTTTTAATGTCTAGTGCAAGAGTGTGTATAAGTTAAACGGCTAATTGTAAGAATTTCATATAATCTGAACAGGTAGTAAGACGCAGTGATAAACAAATAATAAAAAATGAATTTGTAAATGAACAAAATATCTACCTTTCTTTACACTCCCCGAAAACACAAAAAGATTAACTAAAATACTTCTATAAGTTTCAAAATGTTACTTCATATATACTATTCTTTAGATTCAAAACATTGACTCATCTCAGAGATATCACAATCAAGCTTGTTTATCAAAATATCAATATTTATTAAGAATTGTTTGTAAATGTGGCTAAAAGATTATATATTAATCATTATTAGGTGATAATAGTTTAATTTTGTTTCATTAATGTAAGCTAAAATCATTTCCAACATTAGTAAAAATATGCGTTTGATTCAAATACTACTAAGCCTTTGGGATATACTATAAGAGTGTAGATATTCAAATATAAATATAACTTAAAGTGAATGCATGTAAAAAGATAAGCGCTATTATTATCTTTACAAAATTATATATTTAAAAGATGAATTTGCTTTAAACATAATATTGCATACTTTTTCATCAAATAATCGAATATTAGGAATTAAAAACTTTAGCACAATTGGTATTTATTTAAATTTCATGTTCTCGCAATTTCGTGTTCATTAGTTAAAACTCAAGGTCAAGGACAGGACAGTGCTTCCATCTAGTGAAAGTTACCGCTTCTTTCAGGATGCTTTAACAAATAAATAAATAGAGACCACTAATGAGATATTCGTAGAAAATAGTTGGTTTTTTCAGATAAACTATATAAGATTATCTTCGATGTTTTAGGTTTCATAGATACCATTGGGATGGAAAAAGAGATGTCAGGATACCGGTAAATTGAAATCCAAATATCAATGTATTGCGAAAATTGAAATTTTTCTTGCATTCCTAGTCTAAACGTATATTGGCATTACATAAGTTAATATGTGCATAGCGTGGAGCTACCAGTGCAAGTATTGTTGTGTGGCCAATGTGCGCTTTGTGATAATATATAATTGTACGTAACATGGTATCGAATAATCAGGCACATTGTGGTATTTTACACCTGTGCGTATCAGGATAGCACATATTTACTCGTATCGGGATATTGCATATTTACTCATATCAGGGTATTACATAATATGCACATACTATCAATGCACATATCGTGATAAGGCCAATGTGCGTACTGTGGTACTAAAAATAATAACTACCCATATCGTAGTATTATATAATAGCGCGTATTATGTTATATTCAATGAAAACATAACTTGCTTGCTCAGTTTTAATATTTTGGCTAGTAGTTCTCCATCCTCCCTTTAGTAAAAGACAGGTTCAGCTATTAACATCCCTTCTGCTGCGACCATGTTAAAGTTACTATTTGTAAGGGGAAGACTAGATCTAATGACCAAGGCCGTAGACAGCCTATAATTTCAGGGGGGGTTTGGTGAGTACATCCCCCAATTGCTGGAAGATAAAAAACATTATAAATGACAAACGGTTCTAGAAGCTCTCTGAAGTGTTTTTTTTATGATAAAATAACCCCCTAGCTGCCGAAGGGTAGGAAATTTTGCTAAATATTAAACACTTTTTGAAGCTCTGTGAGGTTTTTTATGGTAAAATAACCCCCAAAATGCCGAACGCTAGGAAAATTTCTAAATATTTAACACCTCTAGAAGCTCTTTGAAGTGCTTTTTATAATAACACAGCCGCCTAATTTGTATTTGTATTTTAATTTTTATATAGTTTGAACCATCAATAAAGCTATACATATTTTGTTCATAAAATTTCGCGGGGGGGTTTGAACCCCCAAC
>CABFOV010000163.1:208876-220652 GCA_902141375.1 Timema poppense | reverse complement strand
CCCCCCCCCCCCTGGCTACGGCCTTGCTAATGACCATTTACTTTGAACTCAGAACTGCAAAAGTCCACATAAAAGTTCTTGAAAATGAGCTAATTCCACCTTTTTATGGCTTAATATATATATTATATATCAACTTTAATAACTAAGGCTTTTAATCCAATAGTAAAATGTTGTATTTTAACTTCATTTTGGGGTGGACTATAGTTTGAAATAAAAAAAGAGTTTATTAAATAAGACTGGATATCTGGACGTCTCCAACGCGTCTCGGCGCTCCTGTAGACTGCTTCCTTAATATTTAATCTTAATTAGTGGCTCTAAAGCATTACCTAAAGGATTGGTGGTACACTGAACTCTTAACCAATTTTCAAAAAGTTGGGGATTAAAGTCACGAGTTTTAATTCGCCTTCAAATACAAATCTTATGCAAGAAAGAACAAGTAACTTACATATTTAATATTATAGATTACCCGTAAAATGAGGTGAGATTGTGCCAGGCGAGGTGAGATTGTGCTAACAACGTTTTTCGGAATTTAGCACATCCTACCGGCTTCAGGCGTGAACTAGCGAATAGAGGTAGGTACCAATAAATTGAAAGATAGTCAAGGGTTGCAACCATGCGTATTTACCAAGGTTTGTTGTGATAACTTCAACTTGATAATATTTTGTTTAGATTAACGTTCTTTCCAAGTTTTGTGGTGACTTGTATAGTGTTGGTTCGCGTGGAAACACGTTTGATTTTTGCTATCAGGTAAGTTAATATTTCTATTACCATTTTATTGACAGTAATAAATATGAAGGGAACCTTTTATTATCTAGATTTGTACACAAGCTATGAAGCAATGAGTAAAAAAAGTGAAGTTGATGGTGTGAGTTTTGCCCCTGTGTTACAGTCATGGGACGAGCTTACACGAAGAAAATAGGTGGAAGATATGTTGGAAACTGCTTTGGAGGAAATCAAGGCGAAAAAGTTCTCAATTCAAGAATTTGATATCTGGATTCCGAGCTACTGGAGTTTATCCGCTGGACCGAGCGGTGGTTCTCAACAAACTGTGTGACAGTGTTATGGAAACATCAGGTAACCACGTTCAAAATGTCAGTGAGGCTTTTCTAGATGAATTGAAGAGTAGAAGAAGCCAAACCTTCTCAATACAAGTAAGGAGAAGGTAAAAAGATAACGCGCCACCAAAGCAGAATATATCCAAGAAACGTCCACACAAAGAAAAAAAAAACACTATACAGAAGAAAAAGCATTTTAACCTATATAAACGTTTTTCTTCTAGCGAAGAAGAAGTCGAGGATGCGATCCCGTATACAGAAAGTGAGGATAGTTTCGGTTCATTGTTGAATTCACTCGAAGATGACAATGAGGATCCACTAGTTGAGGATTTAGAACACCAACGATCCACCGAAGCTGCCCATGAAAAAATAGCGGGAGGACCTGAAAGAAATAGCGACCAATTGGACCTAAGATACAAACCACAGGTCATGGACCGAGGGACCGGCTTAGAACCGATGTAGAACCAACAGTTGGTGACTTTGTTGCTGTTGATTATGATGGACGTTTGTATCCCGGAAAAATGACGACTTTAAATGAGACAGGAGAGGTCATGGTTTCCACAATGGATAAAAAAGTAAAATATTGGATGTGGTATAAAAAGCCAGATGAGTTATGGTACAAGAGGGAGCAGATAAAGAGAATTATTCGTGCACTGCAAAATAATAATAATTGGAGGATGTGATATGTGTGTTATTGATGTGAAGCCAGGAAAGCTGACTCATGTTTTTTATTCTATTTTATCCTATTTTTCTCTTATCTATTTTATCTTATTTTTTATTTTTGAATTAATTTGATGTGTCTGACCTACATAGTCAGAATTGTGAGAAACCTTCTACTAACTTGCTAGGTACCCACCTACCTATTTTTATTTTGGATTCAGTTATTGTTTGTTTCTGTTCCTAATATGTTAATATGGTTTTTTTTAGTAGATTATATTTTCTTTTAAGGGCTTATAAAGGAATGTTTATGTTTGTTTAATAATGAAGTTAAAAACAATGGGTCTTGTTTTGTTTCATAATGAAGTTAACAATAAAGTGCCTTATATTTACCAATCCTTGAGTAATATAAATAATATTTCATTTCAATTAGGCCTAAGTATTACTAAACATTTTTTATTATTTTTATTTTGGAGGTGTTGATTTTCATAGAATGATGGATGGAATTGTGCCAAGACCATCTGGTGGGGTGAGATTGTGCCACAAAAAAGAATTACATACCCAACCCCTTCACCGATAAAAATTATTTTTACTCAAGAACTGAAAAATGAGATGTACATCAATGTTGTTGTATACATTTCGTTTCTATATTTCAATTATTCCGGCTCACACGTTAGAAAAAACCACAAAACCTGGCACAATCTCACCTCATTTTACAAATAAAGAGTTATGAATTTATTTGATTGCAAGAAAATATAATATTCCTTTATGTGTTATTCTTTATTCATTTTGTATTTGATTTGTAAAAAATAATAAATGTATTTTTTTATCTATTTTATTTTCCAATTTTTCTCCGCGATTAAGTATCGTCTAAATATGTGGATTCCTAGACAAATCTTTCAGATAACTTAAGTGCAGTGACATCCCTAGACAAACCTTTCAGATAACTTAAGTGCAGTGACATCCCTAGACAAACCTTTCAGATCACTAATGTGCAGCGACCTTAGTAGACAGACCTCGCTTAATATGGTGTGTCAAGGTACACCTAAAGAAACAGTACAGCTCAATAATGTGCCATGGCAGACCTAGATAAACCTAGTAGCATACTCTATGAGAACCTAGGCCCTGCCACTGTTGTCTTAATTAACCTAGAACTTGTCGTTCCGCGCGGTATTGTCAGCTCCAGATTTATCTTGTGACCTTGAAACGGTGAGATTGTAACGTAATAATCTCAAGCCGTGTCCCGGTAACTTATATTTTGGTAATTAAGATTAGGAAGGCGCTTTGTACAGTGGGGGACTCTACTTAAAAAAAACCCGTCCCATCAAATCCCTATTGTCAGTCGGACCTAACCGGAAGAGGAGACATCTGGGACATTTGTGTTTCATGACACTATTTTATCTATTAGTACGTTTAAAACCAGGACTACTTTTTACTGTGCATTGCGTCTAACTCCTCCCGTCCGGGCTGGCCACACAATTACACTAATGGGGTAGGGAGGTAGAAATATAAGAGAGTTGGATCCAGCATTTGCGTGGAGGGAGAATGGAGAGCCGCTTAAGGGAGAACTCAATACATTTGGCCGGGATACGAACCGTGACTTCCCCGTTAGCAGCATACTCGGCAAGAGAGACTGAGCAATTTTTTGGTGTGTCTACAAGTGCAGGTAACCAGTTTATTAAGGGATGAATGTACGACGCCTTAGCTCAATCATGTGACTGCCTACTAAGCTAAGAGGTTCCGCTCGCAATTCCAGACATGGCTGAAAATCTTAGAATTGGTGAAATTAGGGTTTCTTTGTCACAGTGGTAATTTAATTGCCGGGGGATGGGTGTTGTGTCGATTTTAGATGAGACCATCCGCAAGCTGTATTCTGATATAATCAGTCTATCAAGTGTACGTTAATTATCCCTAGTGCGCTTGTCGTGTTGAGCTCGACTGCTGAGGACGGGGAGATCAAGGTTCGAATCTCGGTCGGGTGAACTGGGGGGGGGGTTCCTAAATGGTTTTCCACTCTCCCTCCATGCATATGCGGGTTCACTTCCTATAATTCAAACTTCCCAATTCCTAATCCATTAGAGTAATTAGTACTTAAAGCGTATAACCCGAACGGGTAGTAAGACGCGGTGCTAAATATTATTATTATTAAAATAACTTTAGTAGTTTTCGAAGAAGTATTTTTTTTGTAGGCCTATGTATGTTGTTTCTGGCAAAATAAACTTTATGTGTATAGTTTTGCTTGCTTATGCAACATTCTTTAATAATAAATTTTAAAATACTTTTTCAAACAATTTAGGTTCTACTAAGTACACTCTGCCTAAATTAAACTATTTAACATATCATTTCACAATACTATTGACTATAAATCTAATAATTAGTTCATAAAAATATACTAAAACCAACAAAACCACTTTTCAAATAATAATTGTATAGCAAAAAACAACCAACAACTCTAAAATAAGTCGAATGAATAAATCTATCTTTATTATTATTATTATTATTATTATTACCGTGTCTTACTACCCATTCGGGTTATACGTACTTACGCTAATGTGTAATGGTAGGGTGATTGTGAGATGAAATGGAGGACCTACAGTTTAACGTGGAATCCGAACCACGGTGGAGGCCTGGCATTCCCCACATTCACAAGATGTCTTGTCAGAGGTGAAGGAAGGGTTTGGTAATCAGATAAATCTGTGCCGGAACCGAGGATTGAACCCCGGACCCCCAGCACAGAAGTCCGACACCTTACCCCTAGACCCCCAGGTCACCAAATCTATCTTATCAATGTAAATGGTACGCTAGCAATCAATCTCTAATCTGACATTAACTTTCCAGGCCCACTTTCCAGTTCACATACTTTGTTACGACCTATCTCAATTTAATTCAATGAGAACGATGGAAGATATGACCATTACATGTTTCAGAACAAAATAAACATAAAATATTAATTAAATTTACTATTAAAACCACCTTACCTTGACCAATTGCAATATCATCCTATCATGTAATTTATACCATAAAGATAATCTCACTAACCTTTAGGTTGAATGGAGTTTACATGGACAGTTTAATATATTAAAAATACGAATTGTTTGAAATCAGGAACAGAAAAAAAGTTAATTTTTGTCAAAATAAAAAGATACATTATTTTACCCATAGCTCACCATCACTATCAACTGTTTTCTACATAACTAAACTTCATAATACAAATATCAAAACCAAATTCATTAAAGTAAAAACTTCTTCGCCTTCACTGGTGGTCATGCAGTTTAAATCACCAGATTTGAAATGTGATAGACTACCGGTGACAGGGTGGTCTAGGTTTAAATCTCGGTCGGGTCTACTGTGGGTTGGTTTTCCAACCCTATTTTAATGCAAACAAAGGTGAATTTCCTCTTACTACCTTACTCGTTGTTACCCCATGGATTAAGCCAATAATTAAACCTTTTATTAGCACATTTTACGTAAAAAACAAACACTGGCATCGGTGTGCATGAGGACTAAACGTCAGTCTCGCTAAATTAAGTTTGTCGGCGACACAAATTTATTATTATTATTAGCACCGCGTCTTACTACCCGTTCGGGTTATACGCACTTACGCTAATGTGTAATGTTAGGGTGATTGTGAGATGAAATGAAGGACCTACAGTTTAACGTGGAATCCGAACCACGGTGGAGGCCTGGCATTCCTCACATTCACAAGATGTCTTGTCAGAGGTGAAGGAAGGGTTTGGTAATCAGATAAATCTTTGCCGGGACCGAGGATTGAACCCCGGCCGCCAGCATAGAAGTCTGACACCTTACCCCTAGACCGCCAGGTCACCTGACACAAATATTGGGGTTGGATTTTTTTTCCTCTGCATCATACCACCCATACATGCTACACACATTTTATTAAGTACACCTTAATTAAACTATAATAATGACTATAGATGAGGAAGCTAGAATTTATAAGAAATGTACCCATCTTCCTGTAGAAAGAAACTGGAAAACCATGTAGGATAATTAGCCTTCATTACACCAAGTCGGGATTTGAACTTTGACTTCCCCATAACCGATAAATAAGTCTATGTGAGCTTTAAATTTGGTCATTATCTATATTGGTGTGGATGGGCTTTAATCTCAGCTAGGTATATTGAAGGTGACCTTTCCTAGATGATTTCTTAATTCTCTGTCTTCGCAAACGTAGGTATAGTTCCCTTAATTTATATTTTCCCCATCCCTAACCCGTTAGTGTAGCTAAATGTTGATTGCCCGGATGGGAATTAAAGCAGTGAGCAAATAATATCAAAGGAACGACCTGGAATCTAACCAGAGTTGCCTTCACTTTGGTCTCCCTTGCCACTAAGCCACGAGAAGAGCTATATAATAGTCCATGACATTTATTATCCGACGCTAATGATGTGGTTTTCCAAACCATTATAAAATATACTCTCCAACTCTGGACAGCCAGTTTATATCAAGGTCACCGTTAGTACAGTTTGAAAAGTTAGTTTATGTCGATATCGATTATGTTGATGATTATTCGACATTCAAAGTAAAAATACTCGGTTTGTGACTAGGTAAACTAATTTATGTTCTGTTTTTTTTAAAATTGACCCATCGAGAGTTGGTGTTATACTTTATATTGTCTGATGTTCTATTTTATACAACATCCAGAATAGATGGTTTGTACATAAAAAATAAACAGGCCTATGGTATTTACAACACCCAGAATAAACAACCGATATTAATAAAATGAAGAGTTTGTGTGTATATCATGAGCATATATACCACACGCAAAGGTTTTAAATTTAAATATTAGTAGCCCCTGTGCACAAAGATGTGCACCTCAAGCTGGAATTTTAATGTTTGATTAGTTTTTATTTGATTATTAAAACTGTCCCGGAAGAAATAAATCGGAGAGATTTTGTTCTGTCTGTTTGAAGCTAAGAAAAGTATTGCTCGGGGTTGCCACGCCATTCATTGCACGGTTATCCCGGGAAAGGTCTGGTACTTCTGCTAGTATAGTATAAATAATAATAAGTACACCTTTTATATTAAGTGTAGTATGTATAATAATCTTGAATAAATATATGTGTACAACACCCAGAGAAAATATAGATTCTACATCAGCTAGAATAAATATGATACCTTTAGCATTCAAAATACTTATTGTTGACACCTCTTTAAAAATATATTTAATTTGTGTATGTCTTAGTGACATACGCACACCATTACTCAGACATCTTACCCTTCCTTCTCTTGGAAGTCCGCCAAGCGCATGCGCTTAGTTCTACAGGTAAACTCACGTGCTGTCAAGATGGCGACAGCTGAGACATTTTGAAAAATCATAACCTCGAGGTTAGGATGATTCATTCACTTTTAAAATTCGAGACACTTCACCGTTTCTTATCATCTGATATAAGTGTGTTCAAACAACCACAAATAATACGAACTTACATGCCTCAGCAAGAGTTAGCGTTTATTCATTAAACATAACCTCAAAATGCTGTAATTTAAACATATCTTCCCAAAGGAGTTTACCAATTTCGATCGAAGTTAGTGTACACAATTAAAAATTAGATAAAGTAGCAAAAACCCGTACTGACTAAACTTAACCTCAATATTATGTGGTTTTAAAAATGTTCACGAATAAGCTGTTGCTCAATTTATAAAACTCTAAAGGGGTTCATTTGTGCCATTTTTCAGGGCAAAACTCTGTATCGTGATAAACTAAGTTTCCAAATCCAGTTTTAAAAGTAATTTGTGTTCTAAGCTATCTCGACCGATCAGCTCATCCGCAGCACATACGCACACTGTGGAAGTCAGACCGACACTGCCAGGTGGACAGATGGTGAGGAGGAAACTAGATTCTCGATATTAAAAGGAGGGGAGGGGGAGAGAGGAATAGGCCTGAGAAGTTACCTCGGCGCATCCTCTGCCTTAAGGTTAACGGAAAGACGTCGTCGACCATCTTCATCCGTTAAAATACCCGCGCGAGGGGAACATCCGACTGCATGCGTCTCCGGGGGCAACCACCGCGCGGTGCGTGCGTTCTTATATAGAGGACGGTCGGACACACACGTGGGCATGTGTGATGTGAGGATGATGTGTTTCTCTAGGTTATGCCCCTGTACACACGGGAGATATTTTCCCACTTAAGTATGTTACCTACTAGAGTTTTAAGATGGTTTGCAGATGCACAGAAATACCGCTTTATTCAAGAAATAGTTAATTTATCTAAAAATATGGTTCACGTAAAAATAAAGGAGAAAGGTATCAACATGTAGTCTACTGTACCGATGCCAATAAAACATTTTATTTCAAGTATTATAATTTTAAATAAAATAAAAAATGTTTCATAACTAGGGATTTCATTTTCAAGGAGTTGCACGTGAAATGTCTCAGTTCTGAGATAAAAGTAAATGGCTAAAAAAATAGATACATCCCTCAGACATATACAGTTATAATTGAGAATGGTTTTAGTGGTTTTAAAGCTTCAAAACTGCCGTTCCCTTCCCATAAGAAATACAACAATATGAAGTGACTTAAATTAGATAACACCCTTAATAATTAGAAAAAAGTTGTAATGAAAAACGATGGAAATTACCTAGAGATAACTTTAGAAGTATCTGTTATGAAATGTACAACGTGAATTATTCTCACTCTCATGTTTTCATTCATGTTTAGTAAATAGGTAATGCTACCAATAAAAATAAAATTTATTTTCATAAAATGTTTCATGTATGTATAAAATAAAAGTTTAACGTACGTTTGGAAACACTCCGGCATATTTTTTGAATTATGAATACATTTGATTAAAACCACTCCTTCTAAACTTTTTTCGAAATCAATATAGGCTTATTTCGTTTTACCTTTGTTCGAAAGATAACTGTTCAATTTTCTTTAAGGGTGTTGAAGTCTCGGAACTTTTTACTGAAATTGAACTGTTGGCTCCAAATAAAAGATTCTGGCTATGTTATAATTTCAAAAATATATGTTTTTTAACATTTTTAATATGTTTTAATTTGATCAAATTGACGTGTTAATTAAAGGAATTAGATTAGTAGGTATCTAAAAAGCTATTAATTTTAAGTAGAAGATGTATTGTAATTGTCATAATGATTTGCTATAGATGATCTTGTAAGGATTACAGTGTGATCGCCTTGTTACTTTGTTAAATATTTAATATTTATTATTACATTTAAAAATTACATTTTTATATAGCCCTTTGTAAGCAGCCATTGCTTATATCCAGTTTATGTTGTCTTCCTTGATTAAGAATCAGATCACAGCTCCTATGCACCTGATTGTTGTGAAGAAGTCATTATTTATCTCCTGTTTATATTGTCTTTCTTGATTAAGAATCAGATCACAACGCTTATGCACTTGATTGTTGTGAATAAATCATTATTTTTCTCCTGTTTATAATGTATTCCTTGATGAAGAATTAGATCACCGCTTCTATGCACTTGATTGTTGTGAATAAGTCATTATTTTTCTCCTGTTTATGTTGTCTTCCTTGATGAAGAATGAGATCACTGTTTCTATGCACTTGACTGTTGTGAATAAGTGATTATTTGTCTCCTTGTTTATGTTGTCTTCCTTGGTGAAGAATGAGATCACTGTTTCTATGCACTTGACTGTTGTGAATAAGTGATTATTTGTCTCCAGTTTTTGTTGTCTTCCTTGATGAAGAATGAGATCACTGTTTCTATGCACTTGACTGTTGTGAATAAGTGATTATTTGTCTCCTGTTTATGTTGTCTTCCTTGGTGAAGAATGAGATCACTGTTTCTATGCACTTGACTGTTGTGAATAAGTGATTATTTGTCTCCTGTTTATGTTGTCTTCCTTGATGAAGAATGAGATAATTGTTTCTATGCACTTGACTGTTGTGAGGGAGGGTACATGTTTATCATCTACGATATATATTTTGGTCTCCTTGGGCTTGTAAAAATCCAGCCACCACCATTTTTGTTTTTAAATACAATATTATAAATAATATTTTTGTGTCAATTATTTTGTCACATTTAACTATACAAGCTTAGACAATGTTTGATAATCTAACATGGGCTTACAAAGTTTTTTTTTATCTTAACCAATTAATGTGATTAATCAGAAATACTGAAATTATATATAGCCTACAACCCTACACATTGCTCCAACTAAACATTTGCTTATATATAATCTTGTGATTGTCAAAGTCATTACTAAAGGGAATAGTTAATTGGGATATTTGATATGAAACCATGTTATTGCTCATAATAGTAGTTTCCGACGGTTTTAAATTTTAAAAAGTTACAGTAATAATTTTATTTCTTTTTAGGGGTTCATATTTTACAATATTTTCATGAAAACTCACGTTTATACTTCCTTGAAGGTCACCCCTTACTTTTGACACAGTTTTTAATGCCGAAAGTGATCATTCACTAGATAAAATTCAATATTAAAGGACGGCCCAAATTGGGTCCTTCCTTATTTTTTTCACAATTTTTTTCGAGTCGACAAAACAAAAAACATTAACAATCCACAAACATGTTCTTTCTTTTTTGTAATAATTTCCGGCCTAGGAGAAAACTACTTACCGAAATTTATAACAAAAATATATTTACTCTTTAGACAGTGAAAGTATTCTTATAAAAATAATTTAGTATTATAGTTTGACAAATAAATATAAATCATCTTTAAAATTAATTTAAATTTCGCACAAAAAAATCCAAACGAGAATAATAATCTCTTCCGTTAGAGGCAATTAATTCTTGAAATGACAGCTAGATGTTATAAGCGTCAAAGAACATAAAATAAATTAAGATCATAACAGTTTCGAAATAAACCTCTCTCTAAAGCAGATAGCGTTAAACTCACCTACAAAAAAATAAATAATATTAAGCATGGTGGGCTGGCAGTTTATGAAGAATAATAAAGAAAGAAAATTTAATATTGTGAACTAAACGTAAGTAGATTTTATATATATTAAAAACTATAGGAGCTGTGATTGAAAAAAAACTACAGTAAAGTTGTCAACGTTATTACGTATTTGAAAGACTAAGTCACCTGACTATTAAATTTATATTTTAAGTAATTCTTTTAGCTAAATTAACATCACATTATAAATCCAATATTATCTTGATTTAGATTTCACAGTGTTAATTTTGCAAATTAGGCATCTTACAATTATGTTCTGCAGCGATATTTTTTACATTCCTTGATCTTTGCTATAATTGGTTAAAAATGTTTATGTAATAAAATAGTAAAATTAAAAATATGTCAATATGTCGTCTATTTTATTAATCCTCCTTATAATAATAATAATAATAATAATAATAATAATAATAATAATAATAATAATAATAATAATAATAGTAGTCCGTTGAGATTCTATATTCAGCTAAAAATATCTCGAAAAGCATAAGGCCTATTAGGAAACTAAAATTTGGCAGGCAATTAGTTCTTACCCAAAAGGATGTATGAGTATAATTTATGCGTGTTTATTATTTCGAATATTGATTTTGGATGATTTTAAGGATCTGAGTCAAATGTTATGCACCAAGCTGTAACAGTAGTAATAGCCATGAAAGAGTCATTGCTATGAATGTCACCTTGAAGGGTATGATGGAAAATATGATTAAATAAGAACAGCTTATATTTGTGGATTTAAGGAACTACAGGAACATACCTTCCCGACCCTGATATATAATTCATAGCAATAATGATGCGATATTCACGTTCACATAATGCAAGTCCAAAATAAAAGTTAAATTTGGTCAACATTATAGAAAATGTGTAGATCCCTGTTATCATAGAGCAAATGATCACTACTTTATTAGGCCTAGATCCTTTCTCTATGCTGCTATAAACCATTGAAAAATGTCATATCTGCCTACATTTTAGTTTTCAATGATATTATTTGCAGATACTTAAAATAGGTTTTAGTCCATATTAAAAATATATTTACTAACGTTAACTTCCTATAGTAATTTGATACTCATTTATAAGAACGATAATATACCCTTGCTTTGAAAAAATAATAATAAGAATCCCAACAATATTAACTTTCACCGGGGTCATTCGATCTG
>CABFOV010000163.1:179852-207137 GCA_902141375.1 Timema poppense | reverse complement strand
TGTTGGGACATTTTATTTTCTCAACAGATCAGTTCGTTATTATTGCTGAGTGTGGACGTTATATTTCTACCACAAGCCTAGGCTCCTCTTATTTGAATCCTTGAGACATACAATTAGTAGACCCTATATATCTAGGTGCTAAGGCTGTGTGAATGGAGTATACTGTCCTAGGTTAAGTTAGTTTGTGAGTCCTACTATTCATTCAGTAAATATTTAGTTGATAGTGCTAGATATGCTGTATAAGACATAATTGCTGTCCTTGTTTATGTTAGTTTTATATGTCATTAGATGATATCGACATTGTTAAGATAATCAAGTCTCGTAGATAAAGGTAGGCAAGACATGAAGTGCGAATGGGAGAATCTAGGACCTTGTTACGGGTACTGACTGGCAAACCCAATAGGAGGAGACCATTGGGAAGACCTAGACGCAGATCGGAGGATAACATTAGAATTGACCTGAAAAAAATAGAATGTAATAATGAGGTGGACTGGATGGAACTAACTCAAGATAGGAATAGGCAGCGTACTTTTGTAAGCGTTGCAATGAAGCTTCGTGTTGCGCCTAAGTTGCCCGTAAGTAGTGCGTGCAATACTCCAATCAAAATAAAAATACATTTAGGCTTATCCAAGCTATGACCATGGCCATGAATTTAAAACAGCTTGTCATCTAATAGTTGTAAATTTATTGAACGTTGAACGATAGATTTATTGACGATTGGAATTACTTTTTTTGACATCCAATAACTCTTATTTTTACATGCAAATCACGTCCGCTTATTTGATAGCTTCATGTAGGATGAAAGTCACCACAAGTTAAGGTGGGATGGAAGTGACCGCAAATTAAGGGGGCTGGAGGTCACAGCAAGCTACGGTCGGATGCATTGACTATGATTATAGTAAATAAAATGTAATCAAATAAAAACTAGTAAAAAGGGTGGAAAAATTGTGTAAGGGATTGACTAGACGGGAAAAAGGGGACAAAGGTTAATATTCTAGGGTAAAAAGGATAAAATGGCTACAAAGTTAATCTAATCAAAAATATATTTATCATGTTTCCATCACATTTATCCCGTTTACACTTTTTACTTCATTTACACTATTTTGACCTCATCTACCCTTTAACCCCATTTACTATTTTTACCCCATTCACCCTTTATTCCAACCCATGCGTCCTTTCTATCACATTTATCCTTTCTACTCCAATAATCCTTTCTAACCCATTTACCATTTTTAGCTCTTACGCCCTTTTTATCCTTTATGAACTTTTTTACCTTCATTACCCTTTTATTTTCTAAAAATGTTTTCTACCTTTTCTTTTCTTTTTCCCCTATTAACGTATGTATAATTTTTATTTTATTAGATTTACTCTTTGCACGTTTTACTATTTTTCCATTTTTTGTTTTCTTTGATCTTTTTGTCTTTTTTACTATTCTACAATTGTTCGCCCTTTTTTCCCCTTTGACCTTTTTCCTTATTACACTTTGCCCATTATTGGCCTTTTGTCTTTTTAATTCTTTCTATACGTACACTCCTTTTTACACTAATTATAATTTTTTTTAAATTGATTACATTTATTTTTTATCTTTATTGCACTTTTATACGCCTTTTTACACTAAAATATTTAAGGGTAAGAAGGTTAAAAAGGTGAGAAAAGTGCAAAAGAAGAAAAAAGAGTGAAAATTGAGAATAAGGAAAAAGTATATCTAATAAAAAAATGTTTTTTTAAGAATTAAAAAAGGCTCATAATTGCAAAAATGAATCAAAGAATTAAAAGGTTAAAAAGGATAAATAAGGCAATAGGGAGAAAGGACAAAACGATGAAAATGTCAACAGGGTAAAAAAGAGTCAAAAAAGTTCAAACATGGGAAAAAGGGCTAAAAGAGTAAAAAAGGGTAAGAGAGCAAAAAAGAAACAAGGTATTAAATAAAAGTAATAAAAATAAAAATTATGTAAAAAGTTTAAATAGTACAAAGGGATAAAAAGGATAAAAATGGTAAAAAGTGCCAAAAGGGCCAAAAAGAGTAAATAGGTCTAAAGTGCCAATAGTGAAAGAAGAGTAAAAGAGTGAAAAGGCTAAAAAAAAAGTGAGACTGCTTAAATAGGTTATAACTTATAAGAGTAGAAAGGTTAAACAGTGTTAAAAGTAAATCTAATCAAAATTATGAAATTCCCACTTCCAGGGGCAAATGTTCGTGTACGGAGATTATCACAACTTGCATTGCACAACTGCATGAAATATAGTTCTAAATCCATCTCGTGGGGTCAATATATATTCATTTTTTAGGTTTTTAATTAATTTAAAAAAATCCCAATTTTAAAACTCCCTCTTCGAGGTTCACATATTCGTGCACAGGGGCTATTAATTTTAAAATTTTAGATCTCTGTATGAGATAGATATCGTGCAATGCTCATGAAAAACAAACACACAGATACACAAACTCATCATTTTATTAAGGGAGATGTACGTATTATCGCACACCATGATATCTTCCCCAGTAAGTGCTGCAACATAGCGGTGGCAGGTTCAACCCTGTGTTCTGGACCAGCTGCCAGTCTAGTGGAAGAATTGAGAGTGGTTCGAGCAATTTGTGTGTTCAGTGATTTAAAAAAAAAAATACTCTATTGCGAATATTTTCAAGAGGTTACTTCAACATCAAGTGTTATCAATTAAGGTACGTGATATTTTAAACGTAATTGCACAAATAACATCTTTGTATAAGGTAGTTTTGTTAATCACAGTTGTGACTTTAGCTAAGGCCATTGTTCTAACTGCATAGTCCAGCATATTTAATTTTCTCAGTGTTCCTAATATTGCCCTCTTCTTGTTGCCATAATACCGCACTGTGCGATATTATGAACAGTAAAATTATTATTTAGCTCACAACATAATGCAAATTTTTGTTGCAGATGCCGTCAAAAAAACAAGAACAATGCTCCACAGAAAACACGACAAAGGCGATATTAGCTGTCAGAGCGTAATAAATGGGTTTACTACGTGCATCCAAGCACTTTGATGTCCCCAAATCCACATCAAAATACAAAGTAAGCTGTGATGAAAGAGATATAAATAAATTAGCGATTACAAAATTTGGTAGGAAACCAACACTTGGTAGCGAATTAGAGGAGGCATTAGTGAAATACTGCTTGGAAATGGATTATAGCTTTTATGGGCTGACGGTCAAAGATATTAAAAGAATTGAATTCCAGTTAGCTGAAAAAATTGACTCCTGCATCCATTTGGCAAGAGAGATGAAGCAGCTGAATGGAAGTGGCTGCGCTCATTTTTGAGAAAGCATCCACAACTTAGCCTAAGGAAATCACAAGCGACCTCAATGAAAAGAGTCAAAGTCTTCACTTGAGAAAACGTTAACATATTTTTTGACCTATACGAGCCTCTGTTAAAATTAATTAAAAAATATCCAAACAGATTATACAATTGCGATGAAACAGGTCTGACAACTGTACAGCACAAATTAAGTAAAGTGATATCTTTAAAGAGGAAGCGTCAAGTTGGGGCAGTTACTTCGGTCGAGAGAGGTTCCTTGGTGACAGTGGCTACATTCATGAGTACAACGAGCCGCTTTATTCCACCACTCATGGTGCTTCTTAGAAAAAATATGAAACCAGAGCTTCTTGATGGAGCAGCAAACGGAAGTACTGCAGCGTGCCATAAATCTTGATGGACAGAAATGGAAAGTTTTCTGAAATGGTTTCAGAAGCAGATCTTGGCCAATGTGAAGCCCACCAAAGATGACCTTGTGGTTTTGGTCTTGGATGGCCATTACTCACATACCAGAAACCTGCCATTATTAGATCTTGTCCAAGATAGTGGGGTGCATATTGTATGTTTGCCACCCTTTTGCCCACATAAACTGCAGCCGCTTGACAAAGCTTTCATTGAACCATTTAAGTCTTACTACGCGCAAGCAATATAATCTTGGCTCAAGCAAAACATAGGTAGAGTTGTAACTAACTATTAAATAGAAATACTGTTGGGTCAAGTTTACAACAAATCAGCTACAGTTGCGACAGCAGAACACGGCTCCAGGAAAACTGCCTTGTTTCTCCTCAACCATGAAATCTTTCAACCACATGAGTTTGCTTGTGTTGACGATATTTCTGATCCAACACCCAATATCTAACGAACTGAAACTAGTGGCACCCAACAACCTGTTGATAGCGGAATTCAACAACCTGGTTCTAATAGCATCCAACAACCTGATTCTAGCGCTATCCAACAAACTTATTCCAGTGGTATCCAACAACCTGGTTTTAGTGGAATCCAACTTCCTGGTTATAGATAGATCCAACAAACTAGTTCTAGCGGCATCCAACATCTTAATTTTAGCAGTATTCATTCATCGCCTCTAGGGAGTCCTAAAATAATGCCAGATCAGATCAGCTCTCTTCCTTCCTTAAAAGTACAAATCAAACCACTAAAGCGTGAGGAAGACCAAGCTTTCCTGCCAATGTACTTACAAACTCGCCTTATAAGAACCAGAAAGAAAAAAAGGACTTTAAGGCAGTTAAAGGAAGCAAGAAGAATGTTGAAACAGGGATAAAATCAAAATCTGAAGGAATAAATAAAACGAGCTAGCAAGAAGGATACAGTTCCAAAAGACAAAAGGCAACAATGAAAAGGAAGAAGCTGAAATAGTCATCTTCAAAATCAAGTGAAGAAGATTTGTCTGAGGCTCTGACTGTATCCACAGATGAAGAGGTCAGTGAAGATGATTGTGAATGTCCTTACTGTAACCAGTCATATTCAACAGACAGGGGAAGGGTAGGAAGGAAAGAACAATGGATTATCTGCACTGAGTGTAGTATTTGGTGCCATGAGCAATGCTCAGGAACAGACGATTATAAATCATTTATCTATTACTTTTATTTGGAAGCTTAGATGCTCAAAGCAGGGGGTAAAAAATTGAAATGAGTTTTCCATTTGACAGTTTCTATAATGCTTATGAGCTTTAAGGCCTATTGATTTTGAGATATTTTGATATATTAATTTTGTAATACATAATTTTTTTTAACACAATGGCCTCATATTGAAACAGTTTCTTAGAACTAAATAATTGATTGGCTTTTATTTACCATGCCTAACATGGTTTGAAAGGTAACACAATTGAGAGCATAATATCGCACACCCTGTGCGAAATTAGGAAAACAATTTTTCTTATAGCAGAAATTGATATCTTTTGTATTTAATTTTTAAATTTTGTATAAACATATAAAACCGAAATGAAACCCTGCAATACGCTAGGGCACTAAAAAATAAAACCAGAACAATGTAATGGTTTATTTTTAGAGATCAATGGATTAATAAATTAAACTTTTTAAAATGGGTGCGATATTAGGCTAATTTACCCTAATATAGTTGGATAGATAGATATATAGATGGATAGCTAGATAGAAGAGAGGAGAAGAAGATTGGTAAAGATTGTACCAGCTACCACGGTTATACAATAAATAAAAAAGGGTTAATTTAATATTAAATTTTAAAGGTAGACTATCAAAGTATAAATAATTATAGTGAATTTTTGAATATTGGTAATCCTATATTAAGCTATCATTAAATACCCTATTATTTTAGATGTAATATTTATTTAAACTACAGTAGTAATAAAAGTATTTTTGAAACGCAAGGAATTTGGCGGTATTTTAATATCCCTAGAGGAATCTGTTGGTCTGTTTATTGATAATCTACATTACAGTATATCAATCTTAAAAATTTGTGGGATGGAAGTCATTGCGAGCTATGAGTGATAGAAGACATCGAGAGTTAAGGTGAAATGGAAATAATAACAAATTAAGGTAGGATTGAAGTGAACACGAGCTAAGACTGATGGAGGTCACCAGAAGCTAAGGTGGGATGGAAGTGACCATGAGCTAAGAGTGATGGAGGTCATCGGAAGCTAAGGTGGGATGGAAGTGACCACGAGCTAAGAATGATGGAGGTCAACGGAAGCTAAAGTGGGATGGAAGTGACCACGAGCTAAGACTGATGGAGGTCACCGGAAGCTGAGGGGAGATGGAAGTGACCACGAGCTAAGTACTGATGGAGGTCACCGGAAGCTGAGGTGGGATGGAAGTGACCACGAGCTAAGACTGATGGAGGTCACCGGAAGCTAAGGTGTAATGGAAGTGACAATGAGCTAAGACTGATGGAGGTCACCGGAAGCTAAGGTGGGATGGAAGTGAACACGAGCTAAGACTGATGGAGGTCGTCGGAAGCTGAGGGGGGATGGAAGTGACCACGAGCTAAGACTAATGGAAGTCACCGGAAGCTAAGGTGGGATGGAAGTGACCACGAGCTAATACTGATGGAGGTCACCGGAAGCTGAGGGGGGATGGAAGTGACTACGAGCTAAGACTGATGGAGGTCACCGGAAGCTGAGGGGGGATGGAAGTGACTACGAGCTAAGACTGATGGAGGTCGTCGGAAGCTGAGGTGGGATGGAAGTGACCACGAGCTAAGACTGATGGAGGTCACCGGAAGCTAAGGTGGGATGGAAGTGAACACGAGCTAAGACTGATGGAGGTCACCGGAAGCTAAGGTGTAATGGAAGTGACCACGAGCTAAGACTGATGGAGGTCACCGGAAGCTAAGGTGGGATGGAAGTGAACACGAGCTAGGACTGATGGAGGTAACCGGAAGCTAAGGTGGGATGGAAGTGAACACGAGCTAAAACTGATGGAGGTCACCGGAAGCTAAGGTGGGATGGAAGTGAACACGAGCTAAGACTGATGGAGGTCGCCGGAAGCTGAGGTGGGATGGAAGTGACCACGAGCTAAGACTGATGGAGGTCGTCGGAAGCTAAGGTGGGATGGAAGTGACCACGAGCTAAGACTGATGGAGGTCGCCGGAAGCTGAGGTGAGATGGAAGTGACCACGAGCTAAGACTGATGGAGGTCACCGGAAGCTGAGGTGGGATGGAAGTGACCACGAGCTAGGACTGATGGATGTTGCTGGAAGCTAAGGTGGGATGGAAGTGACCACGAGCTAAGACTGATGGAGGTCGCTGGAAGCTGAGGTGGGATGGAATTGACCACGAGTTAAGATGGATGGATGTCACCGGAAGCTAAGGTGGGATGGAAGTGAACACGAGCTAAGACTGATGGAGGTCACCGTAAGCTAAGGTGGGATGGAAGTGACCACGAGCTAAGACTGATGGAGGTCGCTGGAAGCTATGGTGGGATGGAAGTGACCACGAGCTAAGACTGATGGAGGTCGCTGCAAGCTAAGGTGGGATGGAATTGACCACGAGCTAAGATGGATGGAGGTCACCCGAAGCTAAGGTGGGATGGAAGTTGAACACGAGCTAAGACTGATGGAGGTCGCCGGAAGCTGAGGTGGGATGGAAGTGACCACGAGCTAAGACTGATGGAGGTCACAGGAAGCTGAGTTGGGATGGAAGTGACCACGAGCTAAGACTGATGGAGGTTTCTGGAATCTAAGGTGGGATGTAAGTGACCACGAGCTAAGACTGTTGGAGGTCACCGGAAGCTGAGGTGGGATGGAAGTGACCACGAGTTAAGACGGATGGAGGTCGTCGGAAGCTAAGGTGGGATGGAAGTGAACACGAGCTAAGACTGATGGAGGTCACCGGAAGCTGAGGTGGGATGGAAGTGACCAAGAGCTAAGACTGATGGAGGTCACCGGAAGCTGAGGTGGGATGGAAGTGACCACGAGCTAAGACTGATGGAGGTTGCTGGAAGCTAAGGTGGGATGGAAGTGACCACGAGCTAGGACTGATGGAGGTCACCGGAAGCTAAGGTGGGATGGAAGTGAACACGAGCTAAGACTGATGGAGGTCGCTGGAAGCTAAGGTGGGATGGAAGTGACCACGAGCTAAGACTGATGGAGGTCACCGGAATCTGAGGTGGGATGGAAGTGACCACGAGCTAAGACTGATGGAGGTCGCTGGAAGCTATGGTGGGATGGAAGTGAACACGAGCTAAGACTGATGGAGGTTGCTGGAAGCTAAGGTGGGATGGAAGTGACCACGAGCTAAGACTGATGGAGGTCACCAGAAGATAAGGTGGGATGGAAGTGACCACGAGCTAAGACGGATGGAGGTCGCTGGAAGCTAAGGTGGGATGGAAGTGACCACGAGTTAAGACGGATGGAGGTCACCGGAAGCTAAGGTGGGATGGAAGTGACCACGAGTTAAGACGGATGGAGGTCACCGTAAGCTAAGGTGGGATGGAAGTGACCACGAGCTAAGACTGATTGAGGTCACCGGAAGCTAAGGTGGGATGGAAGTGACCACGAGCTAAGACTGATGGAGGTCGTCGGAAGCTAAGGTGGAATGGAAGTGACCACGAGCTCAGACTGATGGAGGTCACCGGAAGCTAAGGTGGATTGGAAGTGACCACGAGCTAAGACTGATGGAGGTCACTGGAAGCTAAGGTGGAATGGAAGTGACCGCGAGTTAAGACTGATGGAGGTCACCCGGAGCTAAGGTGGAATGGAAGTGACCACGAGTTAAGACTGATGGAGGTCACCGGAAGCTGAGGTGGGATGGAAATGACCACGAACTAAGACTGATGGAGGTCACCGGAAGCTGAGGTGGGATGGAAGTGACCACGAGTTAAGACGGATGGAGGTCACCGGAAGCTAAGGTGGGATGGAAGTGACCACGAACTAAGACTGATGGAAGTCACCGGAAGCTGAGGTGGGATGGAAGTGACCACGAGATATGACTGATGGAGGTCACCGGAAGCTGAGGGGGGATGGAAGTGACCACGAGCTAAGACTGATGGAGGTCGCCGGAAGCTAAGGTGGGATGGAAGTGATCACGAGCTAAGACTGATGGAGGTCGCCGGAAGCTAAGGTGGGATGGAAGTGACCACGAGCTAAGACTGATGGAGGTCGCCGGAAGCTAAGGTGGGATGGAAGTGACCACGAGCTAAGACTGATGGAGGTCGCCGGAAGCTAAGGTGGGATGGAAGTGACCACGAGCTAAGACTGATGGAGGTCGCCGGAAGCTAAGGTGGGATGGAAGTGACCACGAGCTAAGACTGATGGAGGTCGCCGGAAGCTAAGGTGGGATGGAAGTGACCACGAGCTAAGACTGATGGAGGTCGCCGGAAGCTAAGGTGGGATGGAAGTGACCACGAGCTAAGACTGATGGAGGTCGCCGGAAGCTAAGGTGGGATGGAAGTGACCACGAGCTAAGACTGATGGAGGTCGCCGGAAGCTAAGGTGGGATGGAAGTGACCACGAGCTAAGACTGATGGAGGTCGCCGGAAGCTAAGGTGGGATGGAAGTGACCACGAGCTAAGACTGATGGAGGTCGCCGGAAGCTAAGGTGGGATGGAAGTGACCACGAGCTAAGACTGATGGAGGTCGCCGGAAGCTAAGGTGGGATGGAAGTGACCACGAGCTAAGACTGATGGAGGTCGCCGGAAGCTAAGGTGGGATGGAAGTGACCACGAGCTAAGACTGATGGAGGTCGCCGGAAGCTAAGGTGGGATGGAAGTGACCACGAGCTAAGACTGATGGAGGTCGCCGGAAGCTAAGGTGGGATGGAAGTGACCACGAGCTAAGACTGATGGAGGTCGCCGGAAGCTAAGGTGGGATGGATGTGACCAAGAGCTAAGACTGATGGAGGTCGCTGGAAGCTAAGGTGCGATGGAAATGACCACGAGATAAGACTGATGGAGGTTGCCGAAAGCTAAGGTGGGATGAAAGTAACCACGAGCTAAGACGGATGGAGATCACCGCAAGCTAAGATGGGATGGAAGTGACCACGAGCTAAGATTGATTGAGGTCGCCGGAAGCTAAGGTGGGATGGAAGTGACCACGAGCTAAGACAGATGGAGGTCGCCGAAGCTAAGGTGGGATGGAAGTGATCACGAGCTAAGACTGATGGAGGTGGCCGGAAGCTGAGGTGGGATGGAAGTGACCACGAGATATGACTGATGGAGGTCAGCGGAAGCTAAGGTGGGATGGAAGTGACCACGAGCTAAGACTGATGGAGGTCGCCCAGAGCTAAGGTGGGAAGGAAGTTACCATGAGTTAAGACTGATGGAGGTCGTTTGGAGCTAAGGTGGGAAGGAAGTTACCATGAGTTAAGAGGGATTGAAGTCAGCTAAAGCTAAGGTGGGATGGAAGTGACCACGAGCTAAGTTGATGGAGGTCGCCAGAAGCTAAGGTGGGATGGAAGTGAACACGAGCTAATACTGATGGAGGTCGCTGGAAGCTGAGGTGGGATGGAAGTGACCACGAGCTAAGACTGATGGAGGTCACCCGGAGCTAAGGTGGGATGGAAGTGACCATGAGTTCTGACTGATGGAGGTCACCGGAAGCTAAGGTGGGATGGAAGTGACCACGAGCTAAGTTGATGGAGGTCGCTGGAAGCTAAGGTGTGATGGAAGTGACCACGAGCTAAGACAGATGGAGGTCACCGGAAGCTAAGGTGGGATGGAAGTGATCACGAGCTAAGACGTATGGAGGTCGCCCGGAGCTAAGGAGGGATGTAAGTGATCACGAACTAAGACTGATGGAGGTCACCAGAAGATAAGGTGGGATGGAAGTGACCACGAGCTAAGACTGATGGAGGTCGCCGGAAGCTAAGGTGGGATGGAAGTGACCACGAGCTAAGACTGATGGAGGTCGCCGGAAGCTAAGGTGGGATGGAAGTGACCACGAGCTAAGACTGATGGAGGTCACCGGAAGCTAAGGTGGGATGGAAGTGACCACGAGCTAAGACTGATGGAGGTCGCCGGAAGCTAAGGTGGGATGGAAGTGACCACGAGCTAAGACTGATGGAGGTCACCGGAAGCTAAGGTGGGATGGAAGTGACCACGAGCTAAGACTGATGGAGGTCGCCGGAAGCTAAGGTGGGATGGAAGTGACCACGAGCTAAGACTGATGGAGGTCGCCGGAAGCTAAGGTGGGATGGAAGTGACCACGAGCTAAGACTGATGGAGGTCGCCGGAAGCTAAGGTGGGATGGAAGTGACCACGAGCTAAGACTGATGGAGGTCGCCGGAAGCTAAGGTGGGATGGAAGTGACCACGAGCTAAGACTGATGGAGGTCGCCGGAAGCTAAGGTGGGATGGAAGTGACCACGAGCTAAGACTGATGGAGGTCGCCGGAAGCTAAGGTGGGATGGAAGTGACCACGAGCTAAGACTGATGGAGGTCGCCGGAAGCTAAGGTGGGATGGAAGTGACCACGAGCTAAGACTGATGGAGGTCGCCGGAAGCTAAGGTGGGATGGAAGTGACCACGAGCTAAGACTGATGGAGGTCGCCGGAAGCTAAGGTGGGATGGAAGTGACCACGAGCTAAGACTGATGGAGGTCGCCGGAAGCTAAGGTGGGATGGAAGTGACCACGAGCTAAGACTGATGGAGGTCGCCGGAAGCTAAGGTGGGATGGAAGTGACCACGAGCTAAGACTGATGGAGGTCGCCGGAAGCTAAGGTGGGATGGAAGTGACCACGAGCTAAGACTGATGGAGGTCACCGGAAACTAAGGTGGGATGGAAGTGACCACGAGCTAAGACGTATGGAGGTCACCGGAAGCTAAGGTGGGATAGAAGTGACCACGAGCTAAGATTGATGGAGGTCACCGGAAGCTAAGGTGGGATGGAAGTGACCACGAGCTAAGACGGATGAATGTCACCGGAAGCTAAGTTGGGATGGAAGTCATTGCAAGTTAAGTTGGGATGGAATTCACCGAGGTACTAGTTTTAAATAGAGGCAGTAGCGCGAATGCGAATTGAGTTTTGTTTTACAGATACAATTACAAGAACTAACGAAAAAATGAATTGTTGTTTAAATAGGTGTTCCTCTCTACACAGTGATGAATTAACATTCAAGATGAAGAGTAATGTTTCTGGTCTAGGGTTAATTTAGTTCTTATGTCACGTGCTGAGATAATAAATTTATCCCAAATCTAGTCTACACATTAATTGAAATGTTCACACCTGACCTATATAATAAAACTCCCCACTGTCCACGCGGACAAATGTGTCAGTTTTGTCTGGATTGCTGTAAATTAAATAAGTTAAGGTCCAAATTTTGTCCAAGGTGTACAAAGTCATTTCTCACCTTAAATGGGTTATCAATTTATCCCCACGCAAGTGCGGATACACTTCCCCAAAGCAGTATGTTTAACATTCCCACTAGCTCAATGTAGATATGTGGATCGCTTGGATGGGCAGTAAGATTTGGAGCATACAAGGAAATATAAACGAGCCCCAATGCCACAGACAAGGTATAGTGTCCCCATGGCTTCTTTGGTGCTGACTGACAGCTCACGGCTTTGAAAAGCTACCAGACCAAATTATATATCCCTACGCCAAACCATATGATCTGCAAAAAACATGTGTTTAGCAGCTGTCACTTCTAACAGTCCAAAATTTAGGTATATACCTAAATGTCCACTATCAGAAGTCAGCTGTGAGCTGTCAGTCAGCACCAAAGAAGCCATGGGGCTACTGTATACACCAGACACTCAGTCTTACGGGAGTTTCACTGCACTCCATGAGCCAGGTTGAGTCCTTGGCCACTGGGAAGTGTTAGCAGCCCTTCCGAGTGAAACAACTTACTTTTAAATTGCTCGTTGTAAAGCGGTGGCGGCCCATACACAATAGTTCAACAGGTATCAGCAATCCCGGCACCCCCCTAACTTACCCGCTGACCTCCCTTAAATGATCTAACCTTTTCAGAAAAGTAGTTATTTGACGGTATTTGCAGAATGTTTTGATAATTTACAACCAAACAATTCACTTGAAAAAAACCCCACCATTGTATTCTACGTTTTTGTGTGTTAATTTACAGTCTGAGTAGGCTCGTTAGAGGGGTTTGAAAGTTGGGTATATACCTGTACCTAGCTTTGCGAAAGTCACCTTATTGACTTTAGAAGGTACTTTTGGGTCTGCTCTCTATCCATCTTTAAAGTGAACTGTTTTTAAAAATGTCTGCTTGATAGCGATGGTGTCACTTGGGACTGCACGCAAAAATCCCCGTTTTGAGCGACTCAAGTTTTCCAAATGAGCGCAGCCATTTTAACCTGCAAGATGTGGGTCTGGTGTATACCTTGTCTATGACCAAGGTGCATGTGGCCAGTGCAATGTTTAGTTAAGGCTGTCCAGTAGAAAGGAAGAAAAGAAGGGCTTATATGTTATTTGTTAATGACCGTGAGTCATGACCTCCCTTAGAGCGTTCACCTGACCAATGACGAGTTGCGAATTCAAACCAACCTTCTACATGTTTCATTACTTGTGAATCCGTTAAGCTCTATACAGAGTCATCTTGTCCCTTTTTTTTAATAACTTAAACTCACACTGAAATTAAATAAATAATACAACTGTCACGAAATATATATTTTAGGTAAATACAATTTTAAATCGGAGACACCGCATTGTATGGAAATATTAAGGAGGCTTCAGGTCTAATAATCAACTAGTTTCCAGCGTGAACAAATGAAAATATATATTGATTTTCGGTTTCAGTCTCGTCTACAATCTGATTCTCATCGAAAGGGCCTTTTAGAAAATATAATAGACTTATTTTAGTGGCAAAAGTTGATAATATTTACTATATTTATTAGTGTTATTTTCTAAGTTTTGATAGTATCTATTACATTTCTTGATGTATCAATATATTAAAGTAGATCTAGTAGATTTTCTATCAGACAATTAGGCCATTACAATAAAAATTGGACACTATCTACTCTAAACTCCGCTTCCTAAAAGGCCTTAGCAAACTTATAGTCCTTATGATGTTTAATTTTGTACACAAACCTCATCTTTATTAAGATGATATCATGGAAACTAATGGAACACTATTATACTTTGTCCAATCAAACTCATTGAAAAGTATAATTTTAATTAACATTTTTATAAGCTTTATAAAATATTTTTAGCTCAAACCTTTAACTATCGAAGATTTCAAAGATTTGCTATACGACACACTCATAAAATGGAAACCGTTTCCTTTACTATAATTAATACCTGAATTTCGATTTCTATATCGATGTTAATTTGTTGGCCTAACTGTGATTGGGATATTTGTATCAGTCTGTAATAAAGTGAATGTTGATCCAATGTTTACGGAGTGCTATGAACCTTACGGTTTGGGATTACGTTGCCATAGCAATCTATTACAGGGAAACCGATCTTTTGTGGCTTACCTTTTGCATACGGACTGGGGTTTACTACGCATTAGGTTGACATTGAATGATGGTGGTTAGTTAGTGGAAAAACACAATATGATTTTGTTTGGTACGAGAGTTGTTTAAATTTAGTAGTCAAAACTACTTATTTAATTAGTTTTTTTCCTTCTAAAATTGCAATGGGTATGATATTAATTATTGATTTAACTGATTGAAGAAATTCAGTTTTTGTGATCTATAGCAGTTTCTCTTTCCAAATAACACATACATAGTCGACATCAGACAGTGACGCACGCAGATATTTGTCCAGCGTGAAGAGGGGATCCAATATATCCCNCCACGCGCGCGCGCTTGAAAAGCCTTCTGTGGACACTAGCATCATACTGGCACTGTTAAGGACACTAAAAATAAATACAAACATTACAAAGAGCAGACTTTAGCTTTAACCTGAACACAACTAGTAAACTTGTAAAATAAAATGTCATACATTTAAATTTTAAAAACAATCACTCTATTTATAACTCTATAGCAAATATGGTATCAAACAAGACCTTAAATTTGGGAATTTGTTGACATTATTTAAAAATTTCCATCTCTTATTCATTTATATACACTATTCAATAAGTTTAGGTACATTTTTTTAAAAGAAAGTTCTGGGAATATACATATTTGGAAACACGTGTTATTTTAGTGAGGTAAAATTAACATTTTTTAAATGATTTAATTTATTGAAATATTATAATTTGAACTTATTTCACAACATTACATAAAAACACTACCTACATAAATATAAACTGAAGCGTCTACGGTCATTCTTCCATTACCAAAGTGATTTATAACTGTTTCTACAAAATAATCTTTGTTTGAAGAAAAAAACTAAAGGCAAATTAGAAGGTTAAAAAATGTTAACAATTCTATCTTGTAATCAAAACCATTTAATGTATTAAATTAAATTGTAAATACTAGGGTGTGGAAAAAAGAGTTCCCACTTGACCGTTACTGCGGATGCCAATGACCTCATTGGTCTTGAGGTTAAGTGCTCACTGCATGACCTGAAGTTCAAGGATAAGATCCATCTGAAGCCAACGGATTTTTGCCTAGCGATAACCATCCGCAGCACAACTTCCTCCGGAGTTGAAGTAAAGCCAAAGGGCTTAGAAGGCCTATTGCTCCTATTGTATGAGGAAGCTCATCAAACCAACCTTCTGGTTTCAAACTCTCAATCAAACACATAGATAAACAGTTCAATTCTATGCACCGCCATCCGACCATGTAAGGCCAAACTCATCATTCTATCGTTTGAAACGTATGAATTCTTGTCCCTAGTCAGCTGGTTCCAAAGATGGCCTCATGTCTTAGCTACTGCACAGTTACGATGCACATTTATTTACCCCTTCATAAATATATGGTTTCCAGTGGCGTACCCAGAGGTTTTTACCCCTCCCAAAATCCCAAAATCCCAAATACCCACTTCGGTGGTCGCGTGGTCTAAAGTGTCACTTTCTCAATAGACTGGATTGCCGATGAGTGAGAGTTCGGGGCTCTAGTCCTATCTGGGTGCACTGAGGGTGTTTTTTTCCCTAGATGTTTTCTAAGGCTCTCGCCACGAAAATATATTTACACGTAGTCTAAACTAAACCTTATTCGTCCCTAACCTATAAGTGTGAATATTTGAATAATATGAACGGATAGTAAAACAAAATGCAACAAAAACAATAAATAAAACTATCACAAATTATTTTAGTGAAAGCTTTAAAGATATATATTTAACGTGCACTTTCTGAACCGACTGATCATACAAGCGCACGACTTATCATCCAGCTCAAGTCTGGAATGGACTCAACACAAAGCCCTACGACCCCCTTAAGGTCAGTCTTACACTAGATCTGTAGTCATCCTCCTTGCCCATTCAGCCACGACGACACGCCAAATGGCGAGCTTTTCGTGGAGAACTATTAGGGATGAATTATTTTCATGTTATGTTTCTAAGTGCTTTGTAATAATCGGACAAAGGAAAGTAATGACGTCACCAAGAAATATCGTGTCTTTTTTTTTACAGTAAATCCTGTTCACACGTACAAATAATCACCTCATAACCTTACTACTTCCTTGTATGACATAGCAGTAAAACAAAATGTTAAGTTCCTACTAAATCTTTAAGGGGGCTGACCTTGTATGCACCGCCTACAGTTTGGTGGTTTTTAGGAAGATGACATTTCTGAAGTTTCAAAGCTACTAAGATAATGCCCCAATTATCTTAGAAGTATTTGTTAGGACCCTGTTATTTGTTGGAGAAAGGTTAAATCTACGTTTTTAACCATTTAATTTGATTTCAAAAGTGAGACATTTCAAGAAAAACGTCGTCAAGAATGGGGTAATTTCATCTTTTAGTTATTATTTTCTTAATCACAAAATTTAAACGTAAGGCTTTAGGTACTATATTGACTGACATGTTGAAACATTCCATCTCCAGCTCGTTGGGGACCATACTTATTTTAAAAGATCCAACCACTTACGTTCATCGGTGGCCGCATAGTCTAAGGCGTCACTTAGTAATAGATTAGATTGTCAATAATGGGAAGATCGTGGTTCGATCCATATTGGGTGTATTCTGGGTGTTTTTTCTTAAATGGTTTTCCACTATTGTTCCACGAGGCTACGGGTGTACTTCCTTTAAATTCAACCTTTCCCGGTCCTATCTCATTAGCGTGGTTAGTACATAGGCGTATTACCTGAAAGGGCTCCAGTAGGCGGCACCCTTAATACTATTGAATTTTCTATAGCCATGCATATTTTTTCAATAAACTACATTAGATAAGGAAAAGTCTAGAGATAGGGTAGTTAGAAAAAAAACTCACAATATATTTCAAAACCTACTCCAATTGCCACGCTATCAAAAGTTGTAAGGTTCGCAATGAATTGATTTGACGGTGACGGAAGGTCAAAGCTCAAATCTTGGTCAGGTACACATTTTTTACACGTCTGGCTTATTGTTGTGGGCAGGGCGCACTTTACCCCTTTTCCATGCTAATGCAGGTGAGTAGCTAGTATGGCGTATGGCCCCAATTTGACCTTTGACCCTGAGTTGTGAGACGTAATCATTGCGTGCTATGTCGCAACACTCTCCCTTGGGTTTTCCCTGGTGACTTATATCTGGTTCCAGTATATTTCTGACTGACCTGAATTTCCCTCTGGTTATTTCCATGACGACATAGGGTTAGTGACCTGTTGCCCTCCTTCAATGTCTCAAAGGTTTATTTCTGGTCTTCTATGTGGAAATGGGTTTTTCCTGATACGTGGCACCAGTTTGGTGGCTCGACAAGACAGGAATAGATCATGACCTTAAATGATGTCACAACTGTCCCCTTCTATGTGGTAATGGGTTTTCCCTGATGACTGCCACCAGTTTGGCAGCTCAACAAGACAAGAATAGTTCACGACCTTGAATGATGTAGCAACCGTCCCCATCTATGTGAAAATGGGTTTTCCCTGATTACTGGTGCCAGTTTGGTGGCTCAACAAGACAGGAATATTTCTTGACCTTGAATGATGTCGCAACCCTCCCCTTCCATGTGGCAATGAAGCTTCTCTAATGACTGGCACCAGCTTGGCAGCTCGACAAGACAGAAATAGAACACGACCTTGAATTATGTCGCAACCCTCACCATCTATGTGGCAATGGGTTTTATCTGGTGACCTCATTGCTCTGGCATGACCTTAGCTGGTAACAACTATATATATCAGCGACTGATTTGAAATCCTTTCATTGTATAACTTGTCTTCGGGTGTTAAACAAGCAACCCAGGATGAGTGATTACGCTTCGCTTATGGATCTGGGTGAGTAAATGCACTTTTGTAACAGGCATACTCATTATTTATTTGTTGTGTGTAAATTTAATTTATTTCAAAATTACTATAAACCATGCCAGAGTTGTCTAGGTTTATTAATTTATAGTAGGTTTATGAGAATTAAAACTATAAATAATTTGAAGGTGTCCAAGAAGTCACTTTTGGATGACATTTGAATAAAGCTATGCCTGAACAAATGTTTATTATAGTCAAGGGTATTTTATTTTAAAAACTTGATTCGTAGCTATAGTTAAATGGTAATTAATTTTGTTGGTCATTTACTAATGGCTGAATATTATTTTAAAATCGTATAAACAAGAGTGGATATAATAAATTAAATTATATATTTTTATCTAAGAGTAATTTATTGAATACATTTATTACAAACTATAAAATTATTTGAGGGGAGTTTACTAAAAACTAAATTTTATTTTAAAATGTTTTGAACAAGTCTTTATTATAATTAACATAGTGATATATTTATTGAGGGTAGTGTTTTAAAATACTACAACCCCATCAGTTTCTGTGACCCCAGCACTTATGAAAGACGTTGCATAATCTAGCCTCACTGTACCAGAAAACAAACTATTTAAAAATACTTTTTGGAATTCAAAAGCACTTTTGTACTCTTCAAATTATCTAAACACCCGTTTTCACCGCTATAAAAGGCTGTCTCTTTTTAAACAAAGCGAATAGATCTGCAACAGTTGCCATCTTGTACACAGGGAAATATATGTAAAGCCCAGCCATTGGCCTAGGAAGTCCATTACTGTCGAGCTTTTAAATACAGATACCAAAAACAGGCTAACGCTTCAAAGTAAGGCGTGTGTTATCATAAAGTACACATTGCCCGGACGAGCTAACGCTACTAAATGTCTCAGATTCACATAACACTCTGGAGAAATTTTTTTATCTTACTATTATATGACGTAGATAGTCTGTTTAATATTTTTAATTCAAGCTATACTGAATATCAAACTAAGCTGTTGCGTTATGTTATTAGAAAATGAGCTATGGGGAGATCCTCATACATCCGTGGATCTGATGGCACCTCAGTGTCTACATGGAGGAATTGATCGCAAACTGTTGGTATTTGCTGACTAATGCAATACCAGATTTGTAAGAAAGAATAATTAGATTTTTAAAAAAAGCACAATGCAAAATTGTTTATAAATATGAATAATGTGTTAAATTGTAGGGATTTCATGAATAACATTAATTATCATCAGTTTTTGTATTATATATGCCAAGCGATAAGTATTATATTGATTTAAGGTAATTTCCTTGTTGAAACATTATTGTATAACACCTTGGCTCAGTTGGTGGAATGACTACCTCTTGATTTAGGTGTCCCGGGTTCGAGTCCCGGCACGATAGCTATTATAGTGAAAATGATTGTTCAGATAAATAGGTAGTTTATGTATGATTATTAATGTCTATCATTTACGTTAAAAATTATGATAGAAAATTATGTTTGTTTCAGATGCGTGGGACCATTATATGCTGTTTTCCCATCATAATGTGTCTGCGGTGGTATAACCTCCACCACTACCACCGCTAGTGTCACACAAGCCTATAAAATACATATTTTGCTGCTGGATGCGATTGATGCATCCATAGGGGAGATTATTATTTTACGTTAAAAATTAAAATATATATATTATTAATATTATAAGTTGGAAGAGCATATAATGAGCAGATTGCTTGGTAAATCTCTATAGTAGAATATTAATAGGCGAAAACACTTTTAAAATAGAACCAACCTTAAAATGAATAAAATGTCCCAAACATTGAGTGAAATAAACAAGTGTCTTTTAAATTGGGTTATTAGAGCACCTGAGGGGTCCGGTTGAATATTTTATATGCATACTGTCCACTCCGAGGACCAACTATAAACAAAATGGTTACAATGTTTTCAGGAATTATTTTGATAGCTCACATGATAATTTGATTGACTTAAAAAGTGCAAGGAATGAATTTTTAAAATTGACTTTGGCTGGAAGAATATAGTTTCAAATCCTTAATTTGTAGTTAGTTTGACTTGTGTTTGAATTCAAACTATTGGGTTTTAATTCAAATTAATACTGGAGATGCTGGTCTAAGTCACTGGGGAACTTTGGGTCCGACCCCCACAACCACAGCTCCCATTCAGCTGGTGGGAGCTTTGCCGCCTCCAGGAAGGGGAGGAATCATCTCACAATCCAGTGATGTCGGCTCCCTCCACCCGCTTCCAAGCCACGGGAAAGACTCGTGCCCAGCCCCAAAATTCGCAGCCCCCATTCAACCAGCAGGAACTTTGCCACCTCCAGGTAGCGGAGATGCCTTCCCATAAGCTGGTGGTGTTGATAAAATACTATGTGTCAAGGGTAAAGGCAGCAGAAAGAAAGTGTAATTGCAGTGGAAAGGTTACCCCACCAAGTTTATTTCTTGGATTTCTGCCATTTACGTAAGAGCCCTACCATGAAGCACCAGTTTTACATCACGTTGACGAGCGACAGCTCTATGAGATATTTACCGAAAAATACCCTCGAGAATTTTACCGTGCAACTACCCTATGGTACAACTGGGATCACATCCCTTCTGGATACTACAGCCCTATCCATGAATTGGCCAAAGCCTTAAACGAAGTAGAGGCGTTTAAAGAGGATTCCGGAGTTGTATTCAAGTACACAAACCCCAACAAAAAAGTGGACGTTGTGTTTTCTTCACCAAATATACAGCTGCTGACTCTATCAAGTCTACTAAATCTACACCTCGGTTTCGATCCTAAGACTAATCTGATCAAAGTGCAAAAGTCACTGTACGCCACCAACATTCTACTAGGTTTGCCTTCGCAAATGTACATCTACACGGATATTGTCGATACTCAGCCCGTGGGTGACATTGTGGCACTGCTTTTACGTATCGTCGGTATCAACAACACAAAATATCTCTACGACATACATAAGAGAGTTATCAATAATCTGTTGCACAACAAGCCCATGCTTAGAAGGGTTGTTGAAAGCCGGGAAATTAATATAAGAACAGACACTCGTGAACCTGTACCATTCTAAATGGAAAAGTGTGTGTGAAACTTCATTTTTGACGCTTCTCAACATGAACTGTCCCTACCAAAGATACTACATCAATAAGGCTGGAACAGGAATATCTTCGATCTGCCACGGTGTTCCCTATCAACGGGGGCACGGGCTAGGATGTTTTTTCAGTGGCTTTTTCAAGAGCGTCATATCGTTGCTGAGAAGCGGCGCTAAAGCCATTGAAAAAACAGGCTCTTCATACGGGCTCTCCGACGTCACCAATCAGCATAGTTCTTTCAAAGAAGCTCTACGGCAGCGTATTGGTGAGGCTGGAACTAACCTAAAAGCAAGGTGATGCAGAAGATCAACACACTGATGACTGGCTTAGGCTATAAAGGGCATTGTAAGAAGCACCGACGTCAGTATTTTGTTGTTGCCCAACGTAAAAAGGTCAAGAAAGAAGTGGTAGATATTTTCAGTTGAAATCTCGTGTCTACACCCCCAGTCCTGCGAGTGTTCCATCAGTAAACTCGATCTATTTTCCATCCCACCCACGCAAACCAATATTGAAAATGGGCAATGGCTTCACTACAAACCTGTTTCTTCCCTCACCGCTGATTCGCACATATAATTTACCGTTACCGGTCAAGGCGATGTCTATTTTGATCTCTCACAAACTATGATCTATCTCAGAGCGGCCATCATGAAACCCGACGGTGGTGGTTTCACAGAGGTGGATCAGATCGCTTCCGTCAACAACTGGTTGCATTCGATATTCACACAGGTGGATGTGTTTTTGAACCAAAAACTAGTCTCACCACCCAGAAACACGTATGCTTATAGATCGTATATTAATACGCTGCTTAGTTACAACAGTGACGCCAAAAGAACACATTTGACTTGCGGTCTGTGGTTCACAGACAGCCCTGGAAACTTTGAGGAAGCTAACGCAAGCAACAAGGGATTTGAGGCCCATCACAATCTCACCGCAAAACGTAAGACGGTGGGGTGGATCTTTTGGGGTATTTACATGGTGACGTGTTTAACCAAGAGAAATACCTTTTAAACGGCATCGAACTCAGAGTCAATTTGGTCCGTTCCAGAGACGTGTTTAGTCTCATGGCCATCCCTGAGCTCCCTCACTTTAAGGTTCACATCGCTGAAACCGGCCTTCTATTGAAACGTGTCAAAGTAGTACTTTCTATACTGTTGGAACATGCCAAGGCATTAAACGTCAGTCCCGCAAAGTATCCCACCACCCGTGGGGAAGTAAAAACACTCACTATTCCTACGGGCGTGCGAGGGAATTCACTGGACAACGTATTCACCGGACAGCTACCCAAACGATTCATCGTGGGATTTGTATCAAACGTGGCGTTCAACGGACACGCCACCAAGAACCCGTTCAACTTCCAAACCTACGGCATGAACCATTTCTCGCTGTACGTGAACGGGGAACAAGTGCCGTCAAAACTGCTACAGCCTGATTTTTCAAACGGCAACCATGTCATGACCTACCTGACATTGTTTTCTGGAACGGGTATCTATTTCATGAATGAAGGTAGCAACATCACGTGGGAAGCCTTCCTTTAGGAATATCATCTCATGACTTTCGATCTCAAACCTAATCTGTCCACCCACATGGCATCGTATTGAAATTTGACGAGGCATGGCTCTCTAAGCATCGAAGTGAGCTTCACCAGAGCTCTCACCGAAACCGTTGACTGTATCATGTACGGGGAGTTTGCCAACTTCATCACCATCGACAAGGGCAGAAACTTCGTGACCGATTATGGGAGTTAATATAGGCGACTTCCCGCCTCTTACACTGTCATTTAAATCATGGACGTCATTGTGGATTTCTAGAGCTTCATCGGTGACATTAAAGAGTTTATTTTCAAGGAACTGAGTGTTTTATCTTTATGCGGTACATTACTTCAACATTGAGTATTAAAACCCCCATATGATATCGAGGAACTTTCAGCCACCACTAAAAAGCAAGACGGCTATATCGTCAACAAACTGCACGGTATACCCTGGGATAGTGGTGATATGGATTACTGCCTGCTCGAATTATTCATCTCCTGTGACACAACCGGTGCAGAAACCGTCTACGTCAAGGGAGCAGAAATGAAAAAGTTTCTAGTCAAATACATGCCTACACCCGTCGAAGATTTGTACGACCGAGTTTGTTCGTCTTTGAAAACACTTAAATTGGGCCGCACCATGTGCATGGCACATAGCTCTGTAAGGAATTTCTGTTCGACCTCCATCCATGAAAACAAACCCATGGCTCCGTTCTGTACAGTCGAAATTTTCCCTGCTGATCAATTACCCGCCAGAATAGCTAGACCTGCCGCTTTCGTTATCAACACGGATCAACACACCAAGCCTGGGACGCATTGGGTCATCATCTTTATCGACAAGAAAGGCGTGGGAGAATATTTTGACAGTCATGGTTTTCTACCCCGTATAAAGTCACATTTGGAATTTATACGCCAAAACACTTCCCGCACGTCTCATAGCACGCTACAACTTCAAAGCATCGCCTCAGAAGTTTGCGGTCATTACTATCTCATATACCTTCTCTATCGTGCCCAGAACATTCCGATGAAAACTTTCCTAGCCCTATTCTCACCATATCAAGCTTTTTCAGGAACACTTAATCTCTGCAGAAGATTAGTCTGACTAATCATGAAATCTCTCTTAGACTCATGTGCGGTGACCGTATGGTCGTCATCAGCGAGAAACAAGACTTTGGACTCAAACGGGTTGCCTATCTATCACCTATCTGGGCACATCTTTGTGATGTGTGGGACCTCATCGACGTCACCGTGACCACCGGGATATATATTCGACACCCGTCGTACGCTATTTCAATGATTTAACCGACACACTCGCCGTGGATGTATGCAACACGCTAATGGAATCAGTGGATGTCATAAATCTCGAACAGCCTACGGTGGAAATGCACATCATAAACCTGGATATTATCAGTGCTACCTACTATACACGTAAAGTTATCGGTTTGGACTATTACATGCTTGATTGTAAAATAAAAACAATTTTACTTACGCATCTAACAGGCACTGTAGAAAAACGTATGAACAAATATTTGCGCCTTTCCTGTAAAAGTGTATAATAAATATTATGTATGATGTTTGTGAAACCTTTAATGTTTAATAAATATATGTTTTTTAGTATCATGTTTTATTCAGGCAAAACCTGTATGTTCCTTATATTATTATTTTTATTAGAACCGCGTCTTACTACCCGTTCGGGTTATTACGCACTTACGCTAATGTGTAATGGTAGGGTGATTGTGAGATAAAATGGAGGACCTACAGTTTAACGTGGAATCTGAACCACAGTGGAGGCCTGGCATTCCCCACATTCACAAGATGTCTTGTCTGATGTGAAGGAAGGGTTTGGTAATCAGATAAATCTGTGCCGGGACCGATGATTGATCCCCATACCCCCAGCACAGGAGTCCAACACCTTGCCCCTAGACCACCAGGTCACCAATTATGTTCCTTATACGTAAGTTAACCAAATACGAGTCTTGATTTGTCGATCCGGCAAACTGGCGCCAAACATGAAAAGGCCAATTACCTCAAGGTCTTAATCTATTCCTGTCTCGACTTGTATTGTCGAGCTGCCAAACTGGTGTCAGTCAACAGGAAAAACTCATTGCCACATAGAATTGGATGGTTGCTACATCATTTCAAGGTCGTGATCTATTCCTGTCTCTACTTATCTTGTCGAGCCGCCAAACTTCACTAGGTATGAATCATCAGGGTTGCAACAGTGAGATGACGTCATTGGGAAAACCCATTTCTGGGTGGAGGGTTGTCAGGGTCAATGACCTCATGAACTAGCTTACGGTTTCAAGGTCACGATCTATTCCTGTCTTGACTCGTTTTGTTGAGCCGCCAAACTGGCGCCAGGTATGAGTCATCAGGGTTGCGACAGTGCGATGACGAAATAGGGAAAATCCATTTACGGGGGAGGGTTGTCAGGGTCAATGACCTCATGTACTAGCTAACGGTTTCAAGGTCACGATCTATTCCTGTCTCGACCCGTCTTATTGGGCCGCTAAACTGGCGCCAATCATCAGGGGAAACCCAATGCCACATAGATGGAGATGGTTGCGACATCATTCATGGTCGTGTTTTATTTCTGTCTTGTCGAGCTTCCAAACTGGCGCTAGTCATCAGGTAAAACCAATTGGCACATAGAAGGCGAGAGCTGCAACATCATTCAAGGTCGTGAACTATTCCTGTCATGTCGAGCCGCCAAACTGGTGCCAATCATCAGGGAAAACCCATTGCCACACAGATGGAGAGGGTTGTGACTTCATTCAAGTTCGTGAACTATTACTGTCTTATCGAGCCACCAATTTGGCGCAAGTCATCAGGGAAAGCCATTGCCACATAGAAGAGTAGGGTTGTGACATCATTCGTCACACAACTTGGGTTCAAAAGTCAAAGGTCAAATTGGGTCCATACGCCATACTTGCTACTCAGGTGCACTTTATCTATACTACCTAACACATATGTATATATCTTAGGTTAAGTGGACTATTTTTATTTTGTGGCCCCGCGTCTTACGCCTGTCCAGATTTTCTGCATATTTATACTAATATGATATAAAGAAGAAAGTTAGAACTTTAAAGGAAGTGTACTCATATATGCTTGGAGGAAGATTGATAAACTTTCTTGCGAAAAAAAAACACCTCAGGACATCTGACCGGTTGGGATCCGGACCCCGGCCTTTTTCGTCACCCATTAAACTTATACAAGATAAAATTGACGCCTTTATTCTCACCATCACTGGTCTGAGATTGGATCGTTTTAAAGCGCGTCTGCCTACTTATCGCTGGTTCAATTTAAAGCATGGCGTAAAATGTATCATTAGTTAAATCTAGGTTGCAACTTCCACACCGACAAATTGGCGCCTAGGTATTGGGTGTAGTGTCTGTTATGATATTCAATCAATATGTTAAGAAAGTGAGTGTAAATACCCAAAAGAGATTAATAATTTTATTTTTATTAAGAGTATTTCATAGCCGATTGACTATATCAGCACGTGGGTGACAATCGATAGTAGCTCTACAGGACTTCCAGCCATTAATTTATTACAATGCCAGAAGTAGAACCCATATATTTTAATTTTTAGCCATGCGTGCTAAAAACTGAGATAATATGTAAACCATCCTATTTAAAATTATATATATATATTTACATAATGTCTACATAATCTCGTGGACTCGAACCACGATCTTGTTATCTCTTAGCACGTGGGACAGCAACCTCCCAAATTGTCCATATCTGGCCCTGTAGGCGTAGCCATGCCAAAAAAAATTAGCACCAAGAACCGGTCGTAATTTCTTGTTCATGGTGATGAATTAAAAAATTGAACTAGAACTTGACGTTAAGGCAAAGTTTACCATTGATCACGAAATATTATTTTACTGTCAGGTGCACATCAAAATTACAAGGGAATAATTTACTGGCTGACTCGTGGGGAGCTTCTAAAGGAGTCTTGGGAGTTATCAAGGGTGTAAGGAATGAGGTAAGGGTTGAGGGTGCTGGTTGTGTATCTAATTGTCAAGGATATGTTCATATTAGAGAGAGATGCGTGTGTTGGCTTTATGTGGCTGTAACGGTCAAGGTGGGTGGATTTAACGGTGTAATAAGATGAGGATTCAGGGTGTTGGTTATCTAAATAAATGATGGGATGGTGTAAGGATGTGGGGATTCAGCGTTTTGGTCAAGTAAAAGAAAGATGTGAGGGTGTAAGGATGTAAATGTTGAGGTGTTATTCATGTAAGAGAAGGATGGCATGGTGTAAAAGTGTGAGGATTTAGGTTGTGTTATTAATTAAAGGGAAGACTGGGATAATGTAAGAATGTGAGGATTGAAGTAGATGTAATTTAAGGGAAGGATGGTATGGTGTAAGAATGTGAAGGCAAATGGTATTGAGGTCGTGTAAGAATATGAATCTCAAGTATGTGAAGTTCAATGGTGTTGGGTGAGTGAAGGTATGATTATATATTGATGTGAGGTTGTCAAGTTGAAGTTATAAGGATTATTAGGGTTGAAGGATCTGTCTGATCAACGGTTTAGTGTAATTATGGAAGAACAAGAATGTTTGGCGTTTGATGATGGGAGTATATGAGGGTTTGAGGATACGATTGTATGATAATTAAATATTTAAGGGTGTAGAACTGGAGAGTTTTTCAACGCACTTATTTTGGGCATATGAAGGTGTGAGAATTGGGGGGGGG
>CABFOV010000163.1:159653-179836 GCA_902141375.1 Timema poppense | reverse complement strand
ATTTATTAAAATTTGAAAATAAAAATCAAGGTGAAAAGATTTTTTTAAAATGGTTAAATGGGAAATGTTTTAAATGGGAAATAACACTGTATTCTTTTTGGGGGGGGGGGGGGGGGGGGTGATGGTGCAAGGATGGGAGAGTTGAGAGGTTTGAACTTCAAGCAATGTGACCAACTGTCTGCTAGATACTGATTTGAGCCCCAGTTGCTCTCCTATATCTCTTTAGTCCCCATCTAGTGATAAAATAGATTATAAACGAGTGGCTCGGAGCTCACTATAAAAACGAACCTTGGTTCTAATATCGGCGGTTGTAAGAAGTTTCCATTTTTAATATAAAGCACTTGATTAGGCCATATTCACACTATACGAACACACAAAGCACTTTTAGTATGGATAGGAGGTTTCCCACTTTACCTTATATGAAAATTCGGTTTTATTTCCCCTAAATTATACCTTCCTCGTTATTATACCAATTATATAAGTATAAGGATAGCCCACCTGGAAGTGAAACGTGCTGCAAAAACAATAAAAAAAGAACAAAAATCAAGATAAAAGAAAAAAAAACTCAAGGATCTACATAATCAAAGAAACCTTTTTCTCAAGTAATCAGGAGCAAGCTAGAATGTCAAGGACCCCCGTAAAACAGGTAAACCTTGATACACAACTATGTTTTAGTCAAGTAACTACTAGCAATACGTATTACTTCAGACTCTCGAAAGAAGTTAACAAGCTGGACACGCGGCAAACTCCCCCTTAAGATTAAGAATATATTACAAGTTAGCTAACTGTGTGACAAATGAACTTGAGGAAAAGAAGATCAAGGTCAACCTTTGAGAACTAAGGGTCCCGTCCACAGCCTTTGTCTGTGAAGGCCCGGTTTTTTTAAATTGTGATATTTACGTGTAGGCCTACTTTATAAACACATTTGTTCTGTACACTTCTTGGGCTACCAGTTATGAACCAAATTTGGTACACTATCAAAAGATTAAGAGTCAATACGTGTGTATGTACGATTCCCTTGACATACGTTAATTTGGTTTGGAATTTAATGATTCACAATTTAAATTAGCCAAATACTAAGTGTTGGTAGCAGAGTTTTCTATTGGAGAAGAGTTAATACTATTTGGACGTAAAATAATTTTAATATAAATTTTAAAATATTTTAATTAAAATTTATTACTGTAATACGTAGTATATTATTAAAGTTTGTTAAAATAAATTGACAGTAAATAAACAAATAAAACAAATAAAAACCTATCAAAGAAATGAAATTACATTTTAATTGTTTAAAGCGATCGCTTTTCTAGTAGCGATATTTCAGAATTTAAAATATGGTATTTTCAAACAAGTCTTGTAGCTGTTACATCATACACGACCTTTTTTTGAGATGTTATATAAGATGAGGTCATTTCATTTCTAAGCCACTCCTACATAGATTATTAATCTTTCATTCGTGAATTCAGATTAAAAGCTTTAAAGTTGACAGTGAAAATACCAAACAATAGTGTTTAGCTCGTTCAGCATCGCGTGTTTTTGTTCAAATATATTGATATCATTAAAAACTAGAACAAGGGCAGTCATTACTTAATACATTGATGCTGGTTGTTGTTTTTTCCTAGTTCCTCCTATTCTAATTATCTGCCTCCAAATTTTTTGGTAGTCATGTTTATGGTACTGCCCCCTATTCCACCCCCTTCTCCTTAAAAAAAACCCACCACTCTACACATTTTTACAAAGCGTGTAAACCCACATTCCAGAACCTGATTAAAACCTGATTCATGAACCACTTCTCACAGTTACTAAATATTTAAACTAGTAGAATATTCTACCAAGAAGTTTTCTTTTCTCTTATTTTATCAACGGGAAATACAACTAATATAGAGGAGATGCGGCTATTATGCAATAGTCGTGCAATACGTAATGCCATTGATTCTCATAATGTTAAGTGTCACAATCTATCGTTAACTATTTCAACTATTACATTAAACAATTTCGAATAGATAGTGATTCCTTGACTTTGACAAATCAACTGATTGTTTTGTGAGATACGATTGTTTATTTTGCAGGCTAGTGTTTATCATGCTATATTTCTTTACTCTACTGTTCTTATTAATTATAATCAAATCATTAGGTTAAGGCTCACTCATACTTATTTTTGAGCTAAAACAATTTTTTATTGTAAGCAGGATCCTCACTCTGAATTGGAGGAGGTCAATCCTCTTCCACCTATGGGTGGAAGGGGATGGACCTCCTCCAATTTAGAGTGAGGCACCTGCTGGATATAGGAGGTGGGCTACTTTTCCGTGGGCTACTCTGTATTATTCCATAATGCCCGCACATTTTTCAAATATTTGGCAAGTAATTTATTTTGTCAACGTAAGCTTAAACATTTTTTTCAAACACCTAAGAAATCTATTAAGAGAACAATGTAACCTGGTACAATATTTTAGTCTACTATATTTTAATAATTCATAATTAATACTGATTTATTAATTAGCTATTTTTATTACAATCCATTATTTCAATTATTCGTTACTATTACTATTTTATTGTTTTACACATGATATTTGCATGATTTTTTACACCTCCTTATGGAACATTTGTTTGTTTTTGTAACTATAATTAATTTGTTATATAAAATGTGTATTATTCCATATTGCCCTCCTTATTCCATATTGCCTTCATTTGTTCTACATCTCCTTTAAGTGCTCTTACAGGACATTCAAAGTTATTAATTTTGTTTTAAACACTGGACAAGGCATATTATAGCGTGGATAGAAATAAAGCTTGGAAAGCGATGGAGAAGGCCGAAATGGAAAGATTAGTTGTAATAAGAGTGAAAAGCATGTATGAGGATAACAAGAGTCGTGTTTAGATGGAGACTGGGAGGATGGAGTGGTTCCAAATAAACAATGAAGTTAAGCCTGGGGAGTGCTCTCTCACCACTGCCATTTGTAATGATAATGGATATGGACATTAGCAAAGAGAAAAATTCGGGGAATGAAGACTGAAATACCATATGTTTGATAATTACTTGATGATCAGGGGGCCAAAGAAAGAGGAAGTACAGGAACAGCTACAGGAATGAAATTAGTAAGTGAAAGAGTGTGGAATTAATTTTATCATAGCAATGTGTGAAGATATGGTAATGAAAAGGAAGAGGATAAGGCTTAGTAAAGCTATACATTTGGATGTAGTAGAGCTGAGGATAGTACAAAACGTAAAATATCTTGAGAGCGTTATTGAGGTGAAAGGTGGAAAAAGAGAGGAAAAAGACCCCAAAAAAGCCATGAAAGAAATGGGAAGAATAGATAATATAACGTGTGTGAGGGATAGGAGAAGAATGGAAGCAATTAAAGAAGGAAGAATGGTGAAACGTAGAGGAAGATGGAGGCATTTTATTAAACTGACTCGACCACAGGCTGGAAACAGTTGATGATGATGAAGTTACTGACTCACGAAAATAACAGTTTTTTCCGTATACAGTAGAAAGTCCTAAACCACCTTCTAAGATGGTTTCTATGCTCGCTATAGCTGCCTCTACAGAAACCTTCCAAACACTTGATTACTTAACTCATTCTGCTCACTGTACATAGAATGAGGTACTGGACCACCTTCTAAGATGGATCCGATTATCACCATAACTTCCTCCATGAGAGTCCTTTTAACTTGTAAACCTAACAATTCCAGCACTCCAGTCTGTAGCTATTTCTGGTGAATGTACAATATAAAGTCCTAGATCAACTTCTTATATTATGATTTCTATACCCCTAATAGTTTCTTAAACGGGAGCCTTCCATGCTTTAAAACTTAAACCAACAATGACAGAGCTCTAGTACGTAGCTCTTTCTGGTCACTGTACAATATGAGGTATTGGACCACCCTCTAAGATGGCTGTGATGATCACTATCACTGCCTCTACGGGAGCTCCTCTAACTTGTAAACTTAAACTAACAATGCGAGGTGGAGTTCTTTTGTTGTCCATCGCTTCACTCAACTTCCATTTGTAAGCTTATATTATATTAATTTCTTAGATGGCACAATGAATTCGACAGAGGTTATTGTAACCCCAATAATACTTCCGTGAGAAAAACATTATATAAAAATGTATGAATGAAAACTGTTGAGCTTCAAAGAAACTATCATCCTAATATTCTGCCATCAAGGGACTTTATTTTCTCATGTGATATTAAACTTTGCCTCATTAAAGTAGCGTATGTATTTCAAACTCTTACACATGGCTCGACCTAATCACTACCTTTAATGCCATTAATCAATTTTACAATCATGTTATTTAATTATTACTAAATTTCAGCCTAAATATATTAAAAATATGTCTCTTAAACAAATACATAGGAACCTCATGTTGAGCGATGCTACTTCAGTTCCCTGGCAGAATATGATGACCAAAAATTACATTGGTGATAAAGCAACTTGCCTAAATGAAATGGTGCTTGGTATCTTTTATTTTCAATGACCAAGCGTGTGTCTCAAACACCCTTTGATTTTTTTGAAAATTACTGAGCAAATGTATTTTCGTAATATCGAGTTTAGACCTTTCAAACAAGCACGCTGGAATAAAATTGACACCATTGGAGAGTATTTGGAGTAATGCAGGCGATTTATAAATAGATATACACATTGTGTAAGATGTGAGGAGAGTTTATTAATAATAATATTATTATTATTATTATTATTATTATTATTATTAGCAACGCGTCTTACTACCCGTTCGGGTTATACGCACTTACGCTAATGTGTAATGGTAGGGTGATTGTGAGATAAAATGAAGGACCTACAGTTTAACGTGGAATCCGAACCACGGTGTAGGCCTGGCATTCCTCACATTCACAAGATGTCTTGTCAGAGGTGAAGGAAGGGTATGGTAATCAGATAAATCTGTGCCGGGACCGAGGATTGAACCCCGGCCGCCAGCACAGAAGTCCGACACCTCACCCCTAGACCGCCAGGTCACCGTGAGGAGAGTTAAACTTAGTTACGTTCATGGATTATAATCACATAAGTCATCATCTCGTACCTTGGTCAATTGTATTAGCTTGAACCAAAATATTGAGTCAATATTGAAACTGACACCTGAAGAATTAAATAAACACTTTATGTATGTCCCCAATTTGACGACGTGGCTAAGAGGCAGACTACCAATGATTTTATCTCAAGCCGAAATACATAAAACATTTTGGTGGAAGCTTATAACGCCCTCCGAAGAATTCAATGCAATTAAAAAAGAATAAAATTACTAGCGTATGTTGAATATAACATTTCTAATACATTATTTCTAGCAATATTTTACCATATATTTGGCACTATCAATGTTATCGACTCGACTCACATAATCATGTTATAGTATTCCTAGAATTGAAGCATGAGAACCAATTAAATCAAGTACTGACACTACAATTAACACCATGATTTTAACTCTAAATTAAAGTGATGGGTTGTCGCATCGCGCAAAGTGTTTTTGTGGATGATAGACGCTATGAAATGGGATTGCATGATGAGAGCCTAATAGGTTATTTTAGAGATAGTTGTTGCTGTCACACTACTCTACAAAGGGTTAGGGGCCTCCCGATAACTACTTGGGGTAACAAACATCTCACTTATCCTGGCGGAGCTTTAGGACGTCTGTGGCACTGTCTGGGATGATCAAATAGTTCCCCAGCCCCTGTACAAGAGAATTGGTGGGTACGTGCAGATTGTCGTAAAAGGGCTGCAAAAGCTTACGGTAGTAGTCTCTGATGGTTGGTATGAAATCTCAATGTAGATTCCTATTGGTTGGCATGTCCATTTCTTGATGTAGACTCATATTGGTTGGCATGGACTCTCGATGTAGAGTCCTATTGGTTGGCATGTCCAAGTATCGATGTAGAGTCCTATTGGTTGGCATGTCCAAGTATCGTTGTAGAGCCCTATTGGTTGGCATGTCCAATTCTTGATGTAGAGTCCTATTGGTTGGCATGTCCAAGTATCGATGTAGAGTCCTATTGGTTGGCATGTCCAATTCTTGATTTAGAGTCCTATTAGAGACGTGTCAGAGGGCAATAATATTTATAATCACTTTATTCGTGCTATAATCTTTCGCACCACGTGGAAAACTGATTTTGTTAGGCCTATAAAAAAAAGATTGCTTCACCTACCTAGTATAGTAAATTACTATATACTAATGAGCAATGAGCATTCTTCCAGCTCTATCCAAAATCTTAGCATACATAGTCAAATATATAAATACTTAACTGCCAACACACTACTGGATTTTGACTACACATTAGCATAGTGACAGTAGCTAATTATTAATGTTATAAATAACTCAAGACTGGCAATGGACCACGGACAATTTGTTTACACTCTTTGATTTCAGTAAAGCTTTCGATAATTTACATCAATTACCGTTTCCAGCCTGTGGACTGGTTCAGTTTTTTTATTCAATCCATCTATTTTTTCCACCACCAGCTTGCTAAGCTTCTCGTAGCGCCATATGTCTTACAATCTAACTTAAGACTAGGACAGGCACAACATCCAATATCCGGCCGTTAATTCGTCACTGTGAAAGGGTAAACCTACATTTCATCAATGATACATTTTTTTTGACCATCCCGGGAATCGAACCTAAGACTCTTAACACATTAGGCAGACACGCTACCGACTTAGCTAAGGTTTCGGACTAGACCTATGTTGCTTTCCATGTTTATTAATGAGTAATGACCTACAAACTTGTCTTCAGGAAACCAAAAGTTATCTGTCCACACATTATTTCCAAATATATTTGTCTTCGCCTTCACATCTACAACTCGTATTAAATAATTATTTAACCGTACTCAATGCCGATATTTCTGCAGTGCAAATATAAGTAACTTTCAATCAAAGTTCCTGGCTACAGTTCCACAGGTCCCGGGTTCAATCTCCGGTGCTTCCAAAATTTATCCGTGAAGCAGTGAGTCTGTAACCGAATCAAACTAAGCCTCGTGAGGGCAAAATGGGGAGCTACTTAAATAAAGAAGTAACAGCTCCAGTTTAGAAAACTGGGATTAACGCCCGGATACCGTGTTGTGCAGACCACATGACACCCTCTATTCGCAAACGTTGGCACTATTATCTCTAATAGTGGCGGCCGCTTGGTCGGTATAGCTTGCTTGCGGGCTCACACCATGGAGTTTATATATATTTGGTGAGCCCGATACCCCAGACTACTAACCACTAGTGCGGGAACTTTTAAAACCAAGAGATCTTAGATTTTACATACAATGGGCAGTTTTTAGGGCATGCATTTTGGGCGTGTATAAAAAATATATGTGAATTTTGATCCTGATATATTATAGATCACTACTACCGATTCGGGTAACTTTAAAAACTAAGAAACTTAGAAAGGGGTAACTTGGCATGGGCCTATGTACTTAAGGTAGTTTTAGTTGTGACTTTTACACATATTGCGAGTCTAGCGTCTTGAACGACGTGATCACTGATGCAGGTGATTTTAAAACTAAGCAACCTTAAAAATCTGAGTTTTGATATTATGATGGCTCATTTTTTTTAAGAATGCTTGCGAAAGTGCACTTTATGCATTTATTTTTACTTTTAAGGCTATGTATGATACCCGGCAAACTCCTCAATCAATAACTTAAGCGGCGCTCAGACTGTAGAAGGTTGGGAAAGCTTGATATAGGCTATTAGCTACTTAATATAAGGGATATAGGAGTTTTAAAGGAAGTACGCCTGCATTAGCACGGAGAGAGCTTGAAAAAACAACAGTGACTAATCACGTGCGGAAAGCCAACCCCCAATACACCCAGCTCAGATTTGAACCTTGAACTCTTTGTTACCGGCAATTCAGTCTATTGCGACCTTGACACCTCAAACCACGTGTTCACCGTTGTGGGTTTATCACTATTATTATTGTGGTGGTGGTTATTTTTTAGAGGGACAGCTTTGAAAAGCAACAAATTAAATCAACCCAAATAGATTAGACGAATACAGTGCACGTTTGAAGAGCTGCTCTAGCATTCACTTGGAAATTAAATCCAAAAACAAATCTATAGATAAATTAGTACGCCCGGTCAAAATGTAATGCGTCTGACCTCCCGTGTCGTGAATCAGGAGTGTTGACCGCTAGCCGTCTGTGTGTCGTCACGTCCTCTCTTATAACAGCTGTGTCTCCCAGGTGGATATGAATGAATTCCCTACGTAATAAAACCTGTTAGTTCTCACGTCGAGTGTTCGACAAACACTCCCGAAGTTACTCTTTTAGTCGCTTAAAACAAACTAACGAACCTTCGTCACTTTTAACTTACCTTTGTTTGTTAAAACTTAACCGAGATTTCAGGTCTCCTCCCTTTAAATACACAGACGCATCTAGGCTAGAGCGTCACATCCGGTCTGGGAGTGGGGATACTGTTGTACCAGGATATATAGCACAATAGAACTATGAGGGATAGATTAGAGCGCCATATCCGGTCTGGGAGTGGGGATACTGTTGTACCAGGATATATAGCACAACAGAACTATGAGGGATAGTTAGAGCGCCATATCCGGTCTGGGAGTGGGGATACTGTATGCTAACATGTATTGGCCAGCTAATTTTATTTTTGGTAAGTTTTTATATTCCGCATCTCACTTAATATCCGAGTTATTAGTATATTTACATTAAAAAATCGTGCCCAGGCGAATAATACTCGAAGTAAATGCTTGTATGTATATTTATATATGTAGACATTTGTATATTTATATATTTTTTATGTATTTACATCAAATGTATATATTTAACTTTTATTTATATATAACTATATATCGATGTATATTTAATTATATACATTCATATGTATATTTATCCTGTATGTATGTATATGTGTATATATTTATGCATAGGGCTATATATTTAATTTTTATTAGTATATAGATGTATATATACTTATATATACATAGCCTATATATCGGTCAGGTAGTACTCAAAAAGTCGCTGTAAAAATGATGCTGATCCTTTTTAATATCTTTGAAACTTGCCATTTTTGTTCAAATTCTTGATGTATAAGCTTTAAAAAAATACTTTAAAGAATGGAAATAAATTTGGTAAAACTCCGGAAATCATTGTCAAAAGTGATAGCTTCTCATTTTAAACAAATAGATGTGGTGAAATAAGGCAGGTATAATTTTAGAGAAAATGTACTTTTCATTTGAATTGGGGGAGAGGGGAAAACTATTTAGGAGAAATTACCCTCAGTACATTCTGTAGCCTGCCAGGATTTGAATCCAAACCTCTCCATCACAAACCATACGAGGCTGATGCCTTATCCCAAGTGTTCAACAATGCGAGTTTTTCTAATAATTAATAGCGTATAATCCAAACGGGTAGTAAGATGCGTTGCTAAGTGTTATCATCATTAATTAATGTTAACGCTTGTTTTAAAAAATAATAAACTGTAAGCATGCGCATGCTACATTTGTTGTCCATGATATACTACGGCTATCCTCACAAATCTGTATTTCTTATGGGAACGGCAGTTCTGAAGTTTCGTAACTTCTAAAACTATGTTCTCTTGGGATTTTTTTTTTGATTGAATTTATTTGTTGGAGGGAGGGTAATTTTATGTTTAGAACCATTGGCTTTGACCTTTTGTATAAACGTCCTTGAACATGAGCTAATTTTACCTTTTCAAACCTTATTTTATATTACTATAAAACTTAAAATATTGGTTTTATTAATAAGGTTAGTATAATATGAAATAGAGACTCGATGATACCTTTCACAACTCTTAGCTCCGTAAATATACCCAGTTAAATTGGTGACTGCTGACCGCTAAGTTTCTTTCCTCGAATAAAAATCTATAATTTTCCGCGAGGACAAACATTTGTCGAATGTAAATTACTATGTGGGACACTGCTGTTCTGTGTGGTTGAGTTTGATGGACTACTCTACTAAAATAGATACAAATACAGATTACAGGATGTGTATAAATTCATCCAATTCTTCTTCAGAACGCGATTACTTTTAACAAATCAGGGAGAGAATATGAAACTACGGACATCTGATGTTTAGTTTTATAAATTGGTTAACATCGTGGAATAGCGTAAGGATACGTACAACTTATTCCAGGCAAGGTATAATTAAAGGCATAATATGCATAGCACAAATACATCGTCTCCTTTTCTCCTGACCATAGAGTTTCATAAATTCTAAACGAGGGTGTTCAAATCGGCCACCATGAATATTAATATAGACAGACAGTGCGTCGAAAAAGTCTGGCTCGACGGTTGTGTAAGCAGCGTGCAATTTAACTAGGAGATCATCAATATAAGTGTGAGAATCTGCGTTAATATTGCCCGACAGACTGGCTCAATCAGTGGCGAATCTCTCTTCTGAGCCAAGGGTTTTAGGGTCGATATTCACCCTTTCTGAAAAATTCATCATTCGTGAAACAGGGTCTTCCCTTTTAGCAGTGATAAGCCAACCATCGGGAGATTGAGAGTTGTGTATTTTCTTGAATTAAGTTAATTTGTAGGTCGTGCACTGAGTTAATCAATAAGTTTAGAAGGTGACCTGGCGGTCTAGGGGTAAAGGTGTCAGACTTCTATGCTGGTGGCCGCGGTTCAATCCTCGGTCGCGGCAAAAATTTATCTGATCACCAAACCCTTCCTTCACCTCTGACAAGACATCTTGTCAATGTGAGGAATGCCAGGCCTCCACCGTGGTTCGGATTCCACGTTAAACTGTAGGTCCTTCATTTCATCTCACAATCACCCTACCATTACACATTAGCGTAAGTGCGTATAACCCGAACGGGTAGTAAGACGCGGTGCTAATAATAATAAAAATAAGTTTAGAAAGAGCATGTCAAATACCCTAAATAAATAAAATGTGCATACACATGTAAATATTAATATCGAAAAATCGTGTGCATTTCATTACTTTACTCACTAGCAATGGCCTGTGTATTTCTCTCTATTTGACGGTGTTATCTATTTTGAAAACCAAGCATCAGACGACGAGGAATCGCTCACTGAGGAGGAATGAGGTGAATTTATAAACCCCCTGTATGTACCTTTTAATTCTTGAATTGAACCGAGGAATCAGTGGCCTATATCCCAGTTCTTTTCTAGTGCATTAATAATTGTCTTTTTACGGCGGGAAATAAACTGTCATTTGTGTCAGTTTCACTTATGATTTCATAGTTATTTGACGAGATTGACTTGGAGAGGATTTTCTAATTATTTTTTCTATCACCGAATCTTACTACCCGCTCGGTTTATACACTTATGTGTTTTTTCCTAGCTGTACTCGTTAAAATATATCATTTATATTTTTATAATGATAATTATATTCTCTAATTAGACGTAGGCCTCATCTAGTCTGGTTTTCTGAGGATGAAGAGATGAGTTTCAAATCCCTGCATATGTATAAAGAGCAATTTTTCATAGATGTTTTCCTCTTCTCCTTACACGCACTTTTGGTATATTTTCTTTACAATATAACATTCTCATTCCTAGCCCATCAGTGTAGTTAAATGTAGATAGCCTGGAAGAATATTAAGACTAGGTAAAAAATAAAATCTGAAATTTGAGAGATCTAAAACCAAGTCACATAATATTTATTAGGTAATGTTAAACAACACACAAACAAACATATATACGTATTTGAAAAGGAGATCACCCCCACCAATGGTCAAATGTTTTATGGCAGCGTAAAAATCGCAATTAACTTGAGTGCCTGGTAACTGGAAGGTACAGGGACGAATCTCAGCTGGGTGCATTTTTGACGGTTTTCAACATGTAATCCATTACTGAAGTTTTTCCGTCCACTCTTCACAATAATGTAGGTGCACTTCTTCTTAAACAACCCTAATTATCCTTACTTTTAGATAAATCCAATAAATAATTTATATTTTGGTATTAAAACATATCAATTAACCAACAATTAAGAAAATATATGAACTTAATACGCAATTTAAGAAAGATACGTTCGTCGTGAAAGAAACAAGCAAGCGCTTCTTTCTCCATTGTCTAATGGTTAAAATGCTGGCCTCCAATGAATAAACCTTATAAAATCTGAGTAGTAGTAATAGCCTAAATACATAATACTTTTACTTTAGTTACTGTATTGATTATTATTATTATTATTAGCACCGCGTCTTACTACCCGTTCGGGTTATACGCACTTACGCTAATGTGTAATGGTAGGGTGATTGTGAGATGAAATGAAGGACCTACAGTTTAACGTGGAATCCGAACCACGGTGGAGACCTGGCATTCCTCACATTCACAAGATGTCTTGTCAGAGGTGAAGGAAGGGTTTGGTAAACTGTATTGATTGTGTAGACTTTAAACTGTGAAGGGAGATACTTTTTAAAATAAAACATTAGTGTTTCCCGCATAACTGTTGTGTCGCCACTTGTTAATTTTTTTTAACTAATTGACGTATTTCAACCAAACTTTGTTACACAGAGAAGAAAACTCCAAGAACTTCCCCTGTTTATAATTTGTTTATCTTCTTTCTGGACTGGAAGGGTCAAAAGCTAGAAAAGAATGGATGGTTTGAGTCAGGTAAGTAGAAATCAATTATTTTGACTTTGTACTTAAAAAAAAGGGGGGAAGGGGATGCATAATGTAAAAGTTTGTAAACCTCGGGACTAGAGACATGCTGTTGGCCTTCCTCACCACTCGGCTACAAGGACTAGCCCAAAGCACAGTCCCTTGTTTCATCCCATTCGGAGGCTGTTGTGGACCATACAAGGGCGAGATGTAGCTTGGACGCCGGGGTGGGGGGAGAAGGGAGAGGGTGGGTTGAAGGGTTCAGGATGTAGCTCGTGACCCAAATCCGTATCCTAGGTCCGGACACGCTCAATGACAAATATTTCGTGGGCGACATCAACAGGGTTGTACAAAAAGGCCGGGAAGCGTTTACAAACTCCCGTGCTCTGCGTCACACTTCTAGTACGGGCTATCCATCAGTGGCGTATGAAGGATTGTGAAGTAAGGGAGCTCAAAGCTATGTTTTATTCAAAGCATTGGATAGCTAAAAAAAATCTACTGCAAGGGTATTTTCATATTCCCATGGTCTTAGTTCAGGGGTTCTTAACCGGTGGTATGTGAGAAAAATAATAATAACTTGATTTCTGAAAGAAAGAAAAAAGTTGTTGAAATTGAATAAACAATCACCATTACCAATACGGATAGTAGATGTGTAACCTGCCATTTTTATATAAATAAATGTATTTTAGAATCCTTATGATTTTATTTCAGCTGTTCTGTTCCTACCTATCCATATCTAAAGTAACACCAAGGTATTGGCATATTTTGGAGTCAAACTGGTATCTTATAGGACTGGTGATAATGATTTTGATTTCAACAGTCTATTTTAGGGGGTTTGGGAATATATTGGGCAATCCATAGGGGACTGTAATCATAAAAATGTTAAAAACCTATTGTATACTCCCGAGATCATGTGTGTCAAACTTGTTTGATCATTGAGGGGGGCAGCATTTAAAAACAAAGTTTAAATTATAATATTATTAAGTAAAAAGTTTTATAAATAAGTATCGTGAATGCGTGGTCTACCTATTTAAATCAGCATGACCAACCCCAATTTTTTTACTAAATGTTTGAAACATTTTATTTTTAACAATAATGTTAATGTTTAAACAATGTTGTTAATGTCAGGCTTCAAATCCAATGTCAAAGTTGACGAATATATGTCCGTAGGCTGAGATCTTTCAGGTGTTCTATAAGAGAGACTATAGCAAAAAATTTAATATTATATGAAAGAGATAAAGAATACAAAATTAACAGGCTGGCTGCTAAGTCAACGATACTTATTACCACATTACTACATGCAAAATGTGTTGTATAAGATGCAAAGTCAAATAAAAATTATGCCTTATACTGCTTGATAAACATATACATTAATATAATTTCTAGATTCGATAAGGGGGACTTGTTTATGAGTGTATGAAGATGAAATATGGCCTTAAATTCTAATTGAACTTTAGCTGCATTAAATTTTCAAAATATTGCTGGATAAGACCACTTAAAATAGATTCTAGAAGCATCTAGCTGTCAGAAAAACTTAGGCGAGGATCAATCTAAATAGCTTCTAAGGCCATTCAAATTTCAAAAATATATAGGAGAGGACTACTCCAAATAGCTTTTAGATGCATGCAATTTAGAAGAATTTCCACATGAGGACCACCCTAAATAGTTTCTGATAGAATCTCATTTTCAAACATTTTTTGGTGGAAGACCATTTCAAATATCTTCTAGAGGTATCTGAATTTAAAAAAAATCAAGCAGAGGATCATTCTCATTAGATTCAAAAAATACCTTATAAAAGCATTAAAAAAAAAAAAAGCTTTATGGAAATCTAAACTAAATATAAACTTGGGTGAATACTATTTAAAATAACTTCTAGAGGCATACAAATTTTTAAAAATGTACCGAAGAAGGACGTCTAAAAATATTTTTAGGGGAATCAAAACAAACAAAAATTGGGTAGAGAACTATTTTAAATAGCTTTTAAAATATTATAATTTATGAAAATTGGAGGAAGGACCACATACAATTAGTGACAGTGAAACTGGTGTGTAAGGGGGAGAATTCATTGCCCCTCCTGAAATAAACTATCCCCCCTCTAGATGTATTTCACACCTTCTGCTATTATTGAATATGAAGCTTAAAGACTTGCTTCAAGCTGCAAAATAGTTTCTAGAAGCATCTAATTTAAAAAGAAATGTCGGGAAAGGGACACTCCAAAAAATATTCAGGTGGTGACAACTCCAAATATCTTTTAAAATCATCTAATTAAAAAAAAAAATCCAGGTGAGGATCATTCTAAATAGCATCTAAAATATACATTTTAAAAAAAATCTGGAGAATACCACTTTAAATAGCTTTTAGAGGGGCATCTAACTGCCGGAAAAAATTAAGGTGGGGATCACTAAAACTAGTCTTGAGGGTCATCTAAATTTCAAATAATTCTAAATCTAAAAAAAAATCAAGGTGAGGATTACTTAAAATAACTTCTGAAGGATTCCAATTTTCAAAAATGTGCTTAAGGAAGGCCCCTCCAAATAGCTTACAAGTATAATCTTATTTTTTTTTAAATTGGGTAGGAGGAACACTTCAAATAGCTCTTAGGGAGATGCAATATTCGAATTTTTATAGGGTAAGGGGGGGAGGGATTTGCTTGTACTGTACATCGAACACTTATCAAGTGTTACCATGTGTAATGAACGCTTATCAAGTGATTTGTATGTGCAACAAACCCTTATAAAGTGGTCTGCTATTGAGTATAATTTTAAAAACACCGGATTAAAAGATCAAAGAGTTATAAAACGGTTCACATTGTTAATATTGCTGACTAAACGCTCAATAACTATAAAATAATAAGAGTACTAGCCAAGGTTTAGTGTTAGTAGGAATAGTTGAAATTATCTCAACAGTAATTAGAAGAATAAATTATACTTAATCTTAATAATGCCATTACTAGTAGCTGTCTTGGTTTTATGAGAGATAACTTGGACAATAGTAGTTCTTAGGTCATCCCCGAACTATCCGTATTGTATGGAGGAGGTAGGTTGAGCTTTGAATAAATGTACCCACATATACGTGCAAGTAAAGTGGAGAAACCAATCAGGAAAACCCATCCACAGTTCATGGGGTAAAAATTCGAGATTTGCCCTTCGCGTCAGTAGCAAACTAAGCTGATTGCATTTAGTGCACTTGCCAACGGATAAAGGCTATTTTCTCATATTTCAAGATCATTTTGGAGTGTTTTTTTTAAATCGATACATTTTAGAAATACCACTCTGCTTTGTTTATAGCCCAAAATCTGAATAAAACTTTTTTAAAGTTCTGTACCTTTGATCATAATGTTCAAACATTTGTAACCAAAACAAATATATCACTTTAAACCATTCAGCGCGCCTCTTTGGGGGGGTTAAAACCAGCTATGAATTATTTGTATCACTTAATTTTTATTATTGGGAAACCATTAAAATTTTCCTAGCTAACAAACGTTTGTTTAAAAATGAATTTAGTTGTAAACATTCTCTAATAGTTTTTTATTTTAATAATCGTCTGGTTGTCTCATCCACTTGTCATAAACGCTTGCGGGTGACTAGCCTCGTTGTATAGTGGTTTTGAGTGACTGGCGGCTGACCTAGAGGTCCCAAGTTCGATTTCCAGCTGCTACCGGAAGAGTTCTCTCAAAAGGGGAATAGTTCCCATGGTCACCGAGGCTTTGTTAATTAGCCTTAATATTAGGAACTGTCTTCAGTATGACATCGGAAAACTAATTCAACTAATAGGAATTGATTAAAAGTAGGGGGGGAATGCATGATTGTCAATTATTTATAGATTTTAATTTGGCAATATTGCGCTTGTGACAAACAGATGCGACTGATTGTAATAATCTTATCTAAGAAATTACAATCAATGGTTTTTCAAACAAAAAAAAGAAAGTGTTTAAAGAATTCTAAAAATGTACGTGCACATTCTTAAAATGCTCTCAAACTTTGTTTAAAAAGATAAACGCTTTGTCTGGACGGTGTCATCTAACAAAACAAAGAACAATACAAATATTATTCTGTAATTGTTACAGTATGTGACAGAGAAAGTGAAAACGCATTGAGCCGACGCGTCACTGCCGCATAACAGTGGACATTGTTCTTAGCTCAGTACAATATCACTCTCTATTCTAAGCATCTGTGACTTCAAAGTGACACGGGGTGACAATTGGGGCTCCTTTGTTGTCATCCGGGATCGTAGGAGAATACACTTGATGTTTTTCAATGCCTACGTAAAGTGTGGTGCCACTTCGCGCTTTCTTCACAGGAATTGACGATATTATTCTCGGCAAATATTAGCCAATTATGATTAATGTTACGTTTCTATTTTACTTCTAGAACTGTATTGTTTATTAAAACATCTCAACAAAAGAATTAGATGATAGTTTAAGGATTGTTCTCGGAGTTTGGTTGGAATGAAAGTGAAGTTAATGTTTGAAAGAGTAGTTGACGTGTTTTGTTTTGTAAGTGAGAGTTTAATTTTGTTTGGATGTAACATTTTTCAGTACAATTTTGTTGGTAGTTTTTACTAAATAATACTATATTATCAGTACATGCGTAGTAAATAATGCTAACTAACTAACTATATATATGTATATATTAACACCATGTCTTAATACCCGTTCGGTTTATACGCTTATGTACTAATTACGCTAATGGTTTTAGATATCAGGAAGGCTATATTTAGAGGAAGTGTACCTGCACTTGCGGTTAGGGATAGTGGAAAACTATTTGTTAAAAACCACCCTCAGCTCACCCGACTGAGATTTGAACCTTTATCCCGTCATTGGCAGTCTAGTCTACTGCGAGAATAATGCGTTAGACTACGCGGCCATCAAAGCGGATAGTGCGAGCTAAGAGTAAAATACATAGATGGGAAGGAGGGAATATGTTTGGGCGTCACCTGTTAGAAGGGAAATCTAGCCTAATCACACTGCAGTATTTCGAATGTGAATGGTAGCTATGAAACTTCTAATACACTAAAACAGTTATTCCCATTCTTTTTTTCTTCAAAGGAACCCTTAAAATATTTCATAAAATATCGGAAAGCCCCTATCTAGCTGACACATATTTGGTTCGACAAGGTAAATTACAAAAAATACGTGTAAACCAGTAGGGTTGGTAAATAGTAATTAACTCATACTTTTGTATAAAATATTTTCAATAGTATTTATAGAACATTTCTATTTACTATTTACTGTCCTTCGGTACTTGAACTTACCTTGAAAATATTCTTACAAACCCCACGTTTAACATCAACTCCGACACTCTTCTTTTCATCTTATTCGGATACATAAGTTACCTTGACATACCTCCACATTTCCCAAACATTAAGAAAATACTAATACAAATCTAACTTTTTGCAAATCCTCGCAGAACACGCTTTGGGAAACACTGCACTAATAAAATCCCCAATTATATTAGAGTGTTCTGGTGTGATCCTGTTATAAGATTATATTTTTGCTTAAGATAGGATATATCTATGCATCTGAAGATTTAATTTTATTTCAGAACTGTGAAATTTTGTGTGAAATGTCCTTGAAAAAATATATCTAACACTTTAGTGAATTTAAAATAACAAACTTAAAATTAAGGGGTTTTAATCCCATAGGGACATGATACTGGCTTTAATCTCCATTTAAGTTCGAGCTATACTTTAAAATAATAAATTATTTCTTGAATAGCACTAGATTTATGAAGGCCCGCAATATGTATCATCTCCTCCTTTAAGCTATTATCAGACCAATGAATTATATTTATAACCACGCAAATTGTTTCACACTTTCCTTCCCCCAGTTTTTCCTCTTCCTCGATCAAACTAAATCAGGGTGGGGGTGAGGGTGGGTGTAGCAATTTTCTGGAAAACTTGCTCCTGTTTATTTTAAACTATTTTATTTATAATTATTATATAATTAATACTTTTAAAACCATTATTACTAATGGTTTAATATAAGGGATAGAGGCGAGAATGGTAGATTTGAGAATAGAAGTGTTCCTGAATTAGTTTGGAGAAGAATAGTAAGACTACAATTATAACACCCGTCTCGGTGTTATAGTTAGCTAACGCGCTAATTTCGTGTTGATCTAGACTGCTCAGGATGGGGAGATCGAGGTTCGAATCTCCCTTGGGTGATCTGGGTGGAATTTTTCCTAAATGATTTTCCACTCTCCCTCTACGAAAATGCGGGTTCACTTCCTCTATATTCAACCTTCCCAATTCCTAACCCAATAGCGCAATTAGTACTTAAGCGTATAACCCGGACGGGTAGTAAGACGTGGTGCTAAGTATACAATGATAGATAATATGTAGCAATGATTCAAAGCGCGAAGCTCTCTGCTCTGGAGCAATATATGAGATTAGACCGTTGAGGCAAAGAGTGAATGAAGACCACTGTTCTAGGGTAACATTTGCGACTGGAGCGTTGGTCCGAATCGTGAAGCTCTCTGCTCTGGAGCAATATATGAGATTAGACCGTTGAGGCAAAGAGTGAATGAAGACCACTGTTCTAGGGTAACACTTACGACTGGAGCGTTGATCCGAATCGGGAAGCTCACTGCTCTGGGTCCACACATATGGACACCCCAAGTTTTTCTGAGCCCGGCACGTTGGCTCGAAATGTGAAGTGGGCCAGTGAACATCAAGATGGGACTGTTACCACACCCATAGTCCATGTTCCATTGTGATCCGATGTGTGGACCTGCGTGGGGTGTTATCTAGACAGGGAAGGCATCGATGAGAGACCACCGGGGTCGTTGAACGGCTAGTGTGCCTGGCGCTCACACGGGAGTTAAACCAGGGATTAATCCTCATACAGATGTACTGAGAAGTCATTTTATAAATATTTTTTTTTAAGTACCTAGAGTAGACTGTATTAGCAAAAGTTCATTACATCTATCTTACAGACGTCAAAAAGGACAGGTGTACAACACATGGTTTGGCGTATGAATAGAATAGGCTTTTAAAATTATTTCATTTAATATTCATCTGGGCTACATCCTTTTTAAAATAGTGGTGTAGAAATAAGGTAGAAAAAACCAAGAGGTAATACACCTGCATTTGAACAGAGAGAGTGAAAAACATTTGGTACACCCGACATGAATTTGACTCTTGACCCCCATCAGCCGAAAAAAAAATGAGACATGTCCTTTTCCACTTGATCAGTGGTGTGCACTACTCGCCCAATTGTTAGCTAGTGAATTAGGTTAATAGAAATTAATTGACACCTTAGCTTAGTCCTACTGAATTAAGGGTTCAGAGATACATTCCCGACAGGGCGAAAAATAAATCACCAGTAAAATTAAGTCTCCCTCTTTCACAGAGATGAATTCACATTTGAAATACTAAATGCTGAGCCTCTTTTAAAATTAATCAAGTTTGTAAGTTGTGCTATAAATCAATTGGTTCGGAGAATGCACGTTAAATACCCCAAAGGAAAAAAAGTAATATAATAAGAGGTCCGTGTGTAAGGGGTGCAAGATAAATTTGGTTCGGATTTAATAACCTGAAACCTGCGCCAGTGGCCGCATGGTTTAAGGCGTCACTCTCGCAATAAAATATACTGCTGATGAGAGGGAGGTCATGGCTTTAAACCCGGACTGGTGTACTGGGGGGGGGGG
>CABFOV010000163.1:135807-151055 GCA_902141375.1 Timema poppense | reverse complement strand
GGGGGGGGGGAGTTGAAAGTTTTACAGGAAAAATATTATTTTTAGGCCATTATATTTTACGAATATAAATAAAAGACAAAAATTAATTCATTAGTTAAAATTTGAAGAACCAATCAAACAACTATTTTGAGTTAACCATTAATAATTTTTATTATTTTTAACATTCTAAACCTCATAATTTTTTATATATTATAACTGTTCATATTTGTGGACTTGGTACATACTTCATTTTTCATATGACTTGTGTATAACCAGAAAATAAATACAGAAAAGCATGGATGTTTCAAATTTAATCTTTTAACTTTAAATTGTTGTGTTATATTGTATCAACATTCTTTAATTCATTTTTATTACGAAACTTCCTGGAATTCTGCAGACCACTTGATAATCCATTGCGGACCCTCCAATGGTCCAAGGACCACACTTTGAGAAACACTGGTCCAACACCTGTCGCCCACTATAGCGCGCCGCGCCGCTCCAAGCCGCGCCGTATAGAGCATTCCAAGCACCTTCCTCTGGAGGTTCACCCGAATAGCGCGCCTCCTTTGAGGAAGTGCAGTCCATTCGGAAGGTTGCTTTCATTTATTTGAAAATGTAATGGAAAAATGGGATGTATAATTTTCATATTATAGTAATCATTTGTCTTTTGTTTACCACTTCTCTTCTCTATTTTTAATTAATTAATTAAATCTACAAGGAAAAACACAATGTGCTGTACGATTGCGATTATATTGGATTCCACCTCAATCTAAATGGTTATCTTAGTAATCAAAATTAACATTAAGATTTGAGGACAAAACGCTTAAAATCCACAACCCAAATGGACACGAGCCATGCTGGCTACAGTGGACGTTGCAACATTTGATTTCATAAAACGAATACAACGGACCTTTCTTCTTGATGGCTGGGTGCACTGGAGGGAGGGTGGGCGGAAAGGGTGCTCACATGTGATTTACACACCAGTGGTTTTTCTATCCCCCTGCCCCCACGCTCATGTGGGTACATTTCCTCTAAGCTATACCTTTCAAACTCCTACCCTTTATATTACCTTATTAATAACCTTAGTGTTGAAAGTAAAATCAAATTTTCCTGGGCAGGGTTTTATCCGACAGCTAGAAAAGCTAATAGATCTATTTTCAGAATTCATACGTCAAGTCATGTGATTTGCTGCTGTCACTCTTGATATACAGCATGGGGCAAAAGTCTTGACACATTTAATAACTCTATAGTATATATACTGTTTCAACTAATAAATGCTTAAAATTAAGCTTAAAATAACAACAAAATATTGACAATTTCCTACACACCCTTTAATTATTCATTTAAAAAACCAAGTAGTGTCCTTAAGATTCCCACCATTATATGCAATACCATATTATATGCGCGTTTTGAATCTTGACATGACTTTGCGCAATGTTTCTTGTTGAATTGTTTCAACATCCATCACAATTCATTTTTAAGTTCCTGAATTGGGGGAGTCGCGTAGACATGACTCTTTAACATGACCCTCAAGATAAAGTCCGGAGCTGTTAAGTGTGATGAGCGTAGTGGCCAGGCAACGTACCCAAATCTTGAAACGAGATGCCCAGGAAACATTTTGCGAGCCACCTCCACTGGTGTTTGGGCTGTGTGGGCTATTGCCCCATCTTAAAGGAGCCACATATTGTTGGCATCCATGTCCTTACATTGCAGATCATGTCTCAGAAAGGTCGAGCATCAGTGGAGGTGGTCCACAAAATTCTTCCTGGGCACCTCGTTTCATGACTTGAGGACATCACCTGGCCACCACGCTCACCAGAGTTAACAGCTCCGGACTTTTTTTGTGTGTGGTAAAAGTTGAAGCATTTCAACAAGATACATTGCGCAAAGTCACGTCAAGATTCGAGAAGCACATACAAGGTATTGCATATAATGATAGCCATCTAAAGTACACTGACTAAAAAAAATAACTAATGGATGTAGATAATGGTCAATATTTTGTCGTTAATCTAAGTTTTATTTGAAGTATTTAGTAGTTAAAATAGTAAATATATAGTGTTATTAAATGTGTCAACACTTACTGCCCCACCCTGTATATCAATATCTATAAAATAAAAGCAATACCACAGTAGCATGCTATCAATTTCGGTCAGAAAAACATGTTTTACTTTCTAAAAGGCCCTTTTTATCAAAATTAGTCTGTACAAATTAAAAGGTAAATAAGAATTTCCTTACTTTATACAAACTGTTAAATAGGTTAAGTCCCGCTACCTAGCCAACATTTTGTTTTGTTCCAGTCAGAAAGTAATTGTTATATTGTGGTGACTGCAATCTAAACTTGTTTTGTTCATTAAGATTAATTTCTTGATAGGAAAGGATTGTTGTCCTTAAAACATGTGACAGGAAGTGGTAGATATCCCCCTTAAAAGTAGATGTAACGTGGTTCCCACAAGGTGTCACTTTATTAAGATTTAAAGTGTCTTTTGAAGTGGAAAAATAGGTTTGTTTTATGATCTTGTTTTTTTTCATCGCAAGCTCAAAAATGAGGAACTATAAAACACCTCAGGCGACCCGATTTTATATCAAGATGACACAAAGGCGTATCTCATATTTATCATTTATAAGGTTGGTCACAAAGTACTGCTACCCACATCAGTGGCCATGTGGTATCAAGTGTCAGGCTTACAAGGGACTGGATTTTCCAGTGAAAAAGAAATTGGGGTTCGAATCTAAGCCAATTGAACTGGAAAATAATGTTTACTTTTAGTTTGAACTTACTTATCCCTGCCCAGCGCAAATACGGCTGCAATTCTTTTTAGCAACCTTCCAAATCTCTATTCCTCACTGACCTTGGTGTTAAATTGATGAGCTGCAAAATTACAAATAATGAGGTAAGACATAAACATCCACTGCTCAGGGGAAAAGGAGACATGGGGTGTTTTATTGTATTGGGGACAGAGATGAGAATATGTCGAGTATTTCCATCACTTGTTTAGATATAAACATGTTCCGCAACTTAAAAAGAAAAATATAAATTAACCATTCAATCTAATACCTCTTCAATCGTGACAGCAAAAAACTAAAAGTGATTTTTCTTGATAGGCAATAAAGAGCGAGGCCTCAGCCGTGACTACCCAACAAATCATTCTAGTGTTACTTACCTGCGGTCTGTCCGCACCAGTGGGAATGCGGATGAAGGCGTCTGTCTGGATTTGTCTGATGTTGCTGATGACGGGGAAGCCAGTGTTATAGATTCCGGCCATGTTTATTAAGATATTTTTTTTCTGATTCGTTTCTCGCTACTCCACACTAATGCTGGGAACATTTCTTTCAATTCCTCCTTCTTTATCCCTGCCTTATTAGTACAAATACGTTAATAGGCAAGATGAGGATTAAGGCATGTGGTACGGGTAGGCCTATATCTGTTTTCACATACACACGGTCAATATTTCAGTAAATAATTCGATATAGAAACTTGTACTAAAGTAACGATGATCAGTATCACGAAATAACCAGAAAAGTAGCTATCCTACCACAAACTTGAATCAGTGGGTATGTGGTCTAGCTATAGAGCAAGTTTAGTCTGGTTTCCCGATGACTAAAAGGTTGGGGTTCGAGGTCCAGCAGGGTGTACCTGGGGCTTATTTTCCTAAATGGTTTTCCCCTTCCTCTTCATGCAAATTTAGATGCATTTAATCTCAACTCTATATTCCTCATCCCACATAATAGCGTTATATATGCGAAAACTCGTGTGTATATATATATATATTTATGCGAAAACCAAATGGGTGTACCCGCTTCCCCCCTCGTCGTTATTATCGCCCCCCCCCCCACCCCACCTCCAAAAAACCCCTTACGAAATGACGCTCATACACACGGTCAGTTTGTTTGTCCTTGTTTTGAGAATTATCAATTTTACCAATACTAGTAAAATTATTTTCAGAAAATGGGTTTTTATAAATAATTTGACTAGTTTAAATTCTATTTTGAACCAAACCAGAATATATTTTAGTTATGGATTGAATATATAAGATGCATTTAATTAAAAATATAATCTTTTTCAAAACAAAGATATTTTGTTTATCTTTTGCAATCAAATCGTTGCTTAGTTAGGTAATGTAATGTACGTACATGATTTTGTGCTTTTTATTGTTTTTGTAATAGACCTTATGGTCAGTGGTTTTATACACTGTATTAGTTTACTCATACTTAATTTAATGAACTAATTACATAAATAACGTCCACGTACACGAGACATTAGTAATACAATGTGTCCAGAGAATCTGTCAAACCATTGCAGTACCGTATAGGAGAACTGCCACAATGGACACGTTCCGTTAATCTAAGTGACAGTGAAATCCGAACTGGTTCAACGCCATCCAGACAACAATGACGTGACGTTCTTTTTTTACATAGAGAAATAATTTCCCTTTTCTTGTCGGACTAGACCGTGCATTGTATTGTACCAACGTAATGAATATCTTGATTTTTACCCTACCCTTTATTTCACTCGCTGTCTGGGATATTAGCATTTAGTTACACTGTGGGAGGGATCTGTAAGTATAATTTAGAAAAAATATACCAGCATTTACGTGGAGAGAGTAGAAAACCCTTCAGGAAAAGTACAATATATTCAGATAGGATTCAAACCCTGATCTTCCCTTCAACGCCAAATCAGGCTAGGCTAGCCTGATCTTTAGTCCACGTATTCACCGATGTGGCTCTATTCTGGGTTAAGTTAGTTTGTAAGTCTTTATCCATGTGAATAGATTAGTATTGTAACCCAGATATTACAATTATTCCTGATGCTGGTGTTGGATGCTTTGCGTTGTTCTATGTTAAGTTACAGTTCAATTTTCATGGGAAGATTGCTAGAAAAGTTACTATATCTATTTTAACGTATTCATACGTCAATTCATGTGATCTGCAGTCTGCAGATATATTTAATGATAGATATTACCAATATCTATACAATAAATTTAATAATATAGAAAAACGTAATCAATATTGACCACAAAATAAATTATAATTTTTAAAACTGTTTATTCTATGAAAATTGGTATGTAGTTTCTAGCTTCATGCTAAGGAAGTTAACTTTAATTCCCTTATTAATATAACAATTGTGACAACACTCAGGGCTCGCTGAAGAAAGATCTTCCGCATAAAGCATCGACCTCTTTCGGTTCCATTCCTAAGAACTCTTTGTAGGTCAGATCCTGTACCACACGGACATACCCAAGCCGCCTGATGCTGCATCACACGGTCGTCACTGGCAAGAAGTGAAAGTGTTCTTTATTTTTGTTCCAAGAGACCGTCCTTTCGTTCAAAGATGAGTAACACAAGGACCTCCATGAATGGAATGAGACAGCTTCCAACGTCAACAGGATATTACAGTGGTCTTACGCAACGTAATACTCTTTTATAAGAAGTACCTGACTCGATTTCTGATCGGCAACGAGGTGGTGTTGTTTTGTTAAATTATTATTCGAGAGGTCAATAACTTTTTTTATATTCTGGCTGAAAGCCAATAACTGTTCTTTAAGGAGAATATTTTGTAACCATAGAAGTGTTAGATGATATGGAGTATAAATTGAATATTTTGTGGGATACATGGGTAAGAGAGTAAAACAACATATTGGTGAGCAATTCGACTAAACGCCAAGCTCGTTTAGAATGTTTATCAGTGACGGGAAGGTCGGAGTTCGGATTTCTATTAGGTATTCCGAGGCTGATTTTCCTATGTAGTTTAATTCCCTCCAAGGTCTCCTTTTCTCGTTCCTATCCCGTTAGTGTTTTTAGCACCATATCTTACTACCTGTTCAGGTGATGAATGTTTAAGCAAATGCATTAAACAAAAGCAATCCTATAATTTATCCAAGTCCTTAGCGTATCTGTCTTCTGAGCTGAGGGTCCCAGGTTCGATTACCGGCATGGCCGAAAAATTTATAACTAGTGAAATGAAATTTTACCCTTACACAGTGATGAATTAACGGCTGGGGACTGTATATTGTGACTGTCCGATTATAAAGTTAGATTAAAGGGCATATGAAGATATGACAGGCTAGAAAACTGGTAGTGGATAATATATTGCTTGAATAAAAAAACTGGTCCAGGCCACAGGCCGGAAACATTAATGGTTAAGGTAGTAAAGTATTAGTAGTAGAGATACGTGGTGCTTAAGGAGAAGTTAAGGATAAGGAAGGTTGAATTTACAGGAAGTGTGTCCGTATTTTGAGAGTGGGAAACCATTTTGGAAAAACAACCTTCAGTTTACCTGACCGAAATTTGAGCCCCATTTTCCCTGTCATCGCTGGTCTAGTCTATTTGACGCCTTGGACCATAGAAGTTGCTGTTAGGGTAATTAAAAGTGTGGCTATCCTGTGCGGGTAATAAGGCGCGTAAGGACATTTTTAAGGAAAAAATACACTGAAATGCTCACATTCACAAACTGGTGAACACCTTAAGAAATATTTTTATTTGAATGTTTAACATCACGAAAACTAATTAATTTAAGAGGATAGTATAGTATAAGAGCACTAACATTTGTTCTCAGGTTGTAAGGGTAGACCATATTGACAAGTCAAGTGTGAAAGATTCCCTCCCTCGTCAGTAATTACGGCTGCGATCATTGCTTTGAGTTGTATTACTTTCACCGAAAGTTTCTCTCTGCCCTCTCTTCGCTGATGCGGGGGAATTTCTTCTAAAATATCCTCCTATAACTACTACACTCTCATACTATACGCATGTTTTACACTAGGGGTGTGCTGTGCGTAGCTTTACGAGACTTCGACTTGGCATCGAAAAACAAATTAGTTTCAACTTCGCTTCGAAAAAAAATCCAGTTTTGACAATCATACAAAGCTTCACCAGTAAATATATTGACAGCTATAATGTCCAATTTATGTTTAATTACTGCCATTTTTATGTGCTATTTACATTACAAGTTAATGTTAATATGACATAATTTGAAGTGATATAAATGAACGTTGTGATAAGTTGATTTATCAAATTACTATGAAATATCACAAAGAATTATCAACATTTTAGAAAACATTCTAACATTTAAAATCTTAGGTAAGGAGTGCATAAATATAAGATAGGACTTGGATGTTATTATTTATAGAATTCTTGAAGTTGTGTTTAAGAAATTAGGTTTTAATAAATATGGATAGTAAAGGAAAAAATAAAAAACATAATTTTTGAAATTCTTTAAATAATAACATATAAGTCCTAACTTATATAGAGAGTTATGCAATAACCTAATATTCTAAGGGATTTTAGTTCATAAAGTGTTATATAATGTTATTACAATGTAATATTTTTCCAAAGCATAAAATAATTAATCAAAAATACTCGAACCTAGATTTATTATTATTATTATTATTATTATTATTATTAGCACCGCGTCTTACTACCCGTTCGGGCTACACGCTTAAGTAATAATTACGCTAATGGGTTAGGAATGGGGGAAGTTTAATATAGAGGGAGTGAACCCGCACTTGTGTGGAAGGAGAGTGGAAAACCATTTAGGAAAAATTACAACCAGTTTACCCGAGAGAGATTCGAACCTTAATCTCCCCATCCTCGTCAGTCTAGCTCAACACGAAACTAGCACGTTAGCTAACTACGCCACCAAGGTGGGTAATTCGAATGTAAACAGTGACATTTACACACCTCTAGTTTACGCTAAACTGGCTGAGGAAGATATGATTTAGATGAAATTCACCTGTGTTTGTGTGGAAAGAGAATGATAAACTATCTAAGATTAAAAACACTTAAGTACGGTACACTCGTCTTAAAATTAGAAGAATGGCCTCCACATCACCAATAAACTAGACCAAACGCTACCATGGGGTACCTGGTGCCGCTATCAAGATTTTAATAGGAATGTTTTAGCGCCATGTCCTGACACCCGTCCAGGTTATACTAATATTCATAGCTACCATAATGTGATAGGGACGAGGAAGGTTGAATTAATAGGAAGTAGACCTACATTTTCATGGAGCGATATTGAGAAACAATTTAGAAAAAACTGCAATTCACCCAACCGGGATTCTAATCCCGATAGCCCCATCATCGGCAGTCCAATCTATTGAGAGAGTGACGCCTTATACCATACAACTATCGAAACGGGTAAGTTCTTAATAGTTTTGGTACTAAACGTTAATGAATCAAGCTGGTTCTTTGTTTTTCGTATGCTTTCTTTATCTGTGACAGTGGGGTCAATCTCAACCTCGTGAGCACAACACAATGAGGAGCTAATTGAGTAAAAAGTATCAGCTCCGGTTTAGAATACTGAAATCAACGGCTGGAGGGTTCGTTGTGCTGACCACATGACACCCTCTAACCGCGAATGTTAACACTATAAACCCTAATGGCGACGGCCACTCGGTCACTTATAGCTTGCTTGCAGGAGCATACCGTGGAGTTATTTAATGTGTTCTATAGATAATAGATTCACGGTTGTGCGCATAGACAAAGGAAGGAGTAGACTAAATATGGCTGCCAGCTGTTTGGGTCAAAACATCGGGTGGTCTATATGTTTAATAGTAGGGTTTTTTTTTAGATTACGCAGTCAAAAATATTTGTTTTGTTCGCTTTTGGTTTCACTTAGTGAACAAATTACTAATATTATTAAATAATTGTATTAAATATGGTTTTAAATTGGTTCAACAAATATAAACACTGATATTGTTTGATCGTAGCAGTTTTTCACCAGATATCAAATGCATAAACATTTTTTTAAATTGTCATCACTCGACCATTCGAGGCCATACTCGCTATCCTACCATAGAAAACTTATGCCTTCTCGCCTCCAATCAAAGGACTCCGAAGATTGCCTCCCACCTAGGCAGTGCACAGTTACAAAAGGTACTGATCGAGCTGCCACTGTATGCTGAGGAAGATAATGCCAACATTGGTGGATAAAGGGTGTAGTGTGATCAGTACTACGAACACTCCAACCGTTAATCTAAGTTTTCTAAACCGGAGCTACTACTTCTTTATTCAAGAGCTCCTAATTTGTCCTCACAAGTCTAAGTTTAAACCTATTCCAGACTCACTGTTTCACAGACAAATCTTGAAGTGACGAGCATCGAACCTGGGACTAATGGATCTATAGCTAAGAAATCTATTCACTAGATCACAGAGGTCATCAATATTTACGAAATTATACCAATAATAAAGTAATACGTTATAGATGTTGACTGCAAAATAATCTAAATATTAATTATGTATTTTCTAAAAGTCCCTTTCTACCAAAATTATACCATATACAAGGCCACAACCAAGTTATACTCAAACTTTGTCTAGATTGTCGTGATAGTTTCAAGTTTTGTCGTTTATAATGACTCATCATACAGAATAGGCTTAGAGGTTTAAGCTGAATATTTACAGCAGTGATCCCCAACCATGGTTCCGTGGAATACGGGTGTTCTGCAAGCCCGTATCTGAGGTTTTGTGAAAATTCGCAAAAGGTTGCTTTTAATTAGTCTGCCCGTAATTTTTGGATATAGCGTTGAGAGATTATAAGATAACTCATGTATCTGAAGAAGATGAAGAAAGGAGTGCAGAAAATATTGTTAAAAGTGAAGTTATTAAGAATATTAATAAGCCAGGTTCAAGTAATGAAGGACAATAATTTATTAAAAAGAAACAGACATCAAATAATCCTGAAATATGTTATTCAAAAGTATGAGCTAGTTTTTTTTTATCAGCCCTATTTCCTTACATGTATGTTTTGTAATTTACCCCTGTCCAACTGAATCTGTCAACCAGGTAGGAGTTCCCCGAGATTTTACGAAATATTTGAAGGGTTCCTCCATAGAGAAATAAGTATCGCTTTCTCTATGGTTTCTCCAAATAAAAAAAGTTTGGGAATCCCTGAAGTATAGCCTGAGTCTGCATTAAAACTGGACTTTTACTGGAAAACTTTCCTAGTCTTGTGACTAAGACTATGCACACACACACTTGTGTGTACAGAATATAATTCTTTGAAAGTCTCGTGAGTAAGACGTACGTAATGAGTCTTTCGTTTCCTTTGGTGTGACTAAAACTGTGGGGCATCGACCTATAAACTTCACCTTTTCATAGAAAAACAAAGCATTACCAATTCTGCTAAACTATAACTGGGAAAACCCATTCCGGTAGCTTAGCTACTACTGGTTTGATAGAATCTTGTTCTATGCCCAGATAATATTGTATAGTTTGTTTTAATTGGGGTATTTAACGTGAATGTTCTAGCCACACACACTATATCAGCTCATAGCACACGCACAAACTTGACCTTACGAGTGTGATAATGCTACACACCCAACCCTGATGCCTAGGTATTTACTAATTGAATATCAGGATTAACAAATTTCTTAACCTATGAAACTACATATATTACTACTCACACAGCCCCAACACATAAATATTCAATAACCGGCTAGCAGGACCTATATAATAACTTAACCTATGAAAGTACGACTAGTACTCAACACCCAGTCATATCTCCTCTATATCTAGTAATTGGATAGCAGCATTGGCTCAGATTAAAGTGAGTATTTAGGGAATACGAGAGAAGGTTAGTGTTTTAGCAGTTTTTATATCAAAACAATTTTTGATCAAAATAAATAAAATATTTCTCCAATAAAAACATAGAGTTTAATTTTCTTTGCATGGTGATATCAACAGTTCTTGAATATGTGTCAAGCGTGTCCTGGAATTTAATGACAACTTTTTATCTTCATTTAAAAAGTTTGTTGGATAATACCTTTATACTCATGAGAGATATTCAAGAATTGTTAATATCACCATGTGAAGAAACTACACTCTTTGTTTGTACTAAAGCAATATTTTATTTATGTTGACAAAAAAAAAAGGTTTTGCTATAAACACTAACACTATATCACATACCTTTTCGCCCGTTCCCTACAACCCCAACTTAAACTAAGATTGTATGTCTAATATGACTACTTTTTACTTAACAAATATATTAAATAAAAACTATATTATTATTAAAATACCTTTTAGAAAATACATATTTTTTTGTTCTACGTTGATATTATTTTATTAATGATGATAATACCTATCAAAGTGACAGAATCAGACAACATGCTTTAACTTATGAATACGGGAAAATAAATCTAGTAGCTTTTTTTAGATGCCATAAAAAGTTATTCTAATGAAAATTGGACTGTACACATCTAGCCCCAACACCTAAGTATGTATTAATTGAATAGCGGGACTTACAAACTAACATACCCTGGGACAGTACGCCCAAGTCCTGTATTGATATAATCTGTGTGTTTTGTAAATGCATGTTAAATACCCCCATGGTAAAACACTATCTCTTTACATGTAACAGTCGATGTATTTATTTGTAGTCTGAACCAGAGAGGCTGTGTTCATGTGTGTTTGAAAGTAGGCTATACATGTCTGCAATGACAAAGCCAACTTAACCATACTATACAGGCTATCCCAAAAGTTTGGAATCATAGGGGATTCCTTAATTTTCAATTTCTTCTCTTTACAATTAAATTAAACTGGCTCTGACTAAAGAAGAATGCAAGAAGGTAATTCCTCTGGTTGGCGGCCGAAGTCAGCGAGAAGTTGCTGAGGAGTTCAACCGTTTACATCCTGACAGGCAACCAATCACCCAAGGCTGTGTAAGCAAATGTAAAAAAAAAAAATCCGAGAGACAGAAAGCGTAGATGACAAACCCACGGAGTGGTCAGCCAAGAAGTGTCACTAATGAAGAGAACAACGCTGCAGTTTTAAAGTCATATATTAAGAGGCCTAAGAAATGGATTCACCGTTTGTCCATTAAAACAGGTTTGTCAAAGAGTAACATTCATCGCATCCTGAAGTTTCATAAGGAGCACCCTACAAACTGCAGCTATTGCAGAAGTTAAATGAGGGCGACCTTGACTGGCACATGGAATTCTGTCAATGGGCACTGCATGTGTGTGAAGCAGATGAGACATCCCCATCGCAGGTATTGTTTTCAGATGAGGAAAACTGTTATGTCTAAGGCGAAGTTAACCGTCATAACGCCCATTACCGGTCTCCCAAAAATCCACACTGTTTTCAGACAAGTAAGGTACTGACTGTCTGATGTTTGGTCCATTCGTTTTCGAATACACCATCACAGATGACAATTACCTTAAGATGATGTAATTTGAAACATTGCCCAGCCTTCTGAACCAGGAAGAAGAGTATCCAGTCTGGTGCCAAGAGGACGGTGCACCGGCCCATCACGCTACTGTTGTGCGAGGATACCTTTCTGGTTTCCATGACACCAGATAGGTCCCCAATGAAGTGTTGAGTAACCATCGCGAAGCCCAGATCTGACACCACTGAATTTAAATGCCATGGCTTACGCTGAGAAGATTTTGTATATGCAGCACCTTGCAAACATAATCAGGCACGCAGCACGCTTGCCATCCGATTTATCCTACCATCATCAACCGAGGGTTAATGGAATGGTAGCATCGACTGAATTTGTGTGTTCAGAAAAACGAGGGTCATTTCAAACATGTTGTATAAAACTACCTACCTACGACTTTTGGGACACTCTCTAGTATAATTGCTAATGTAAGAAACTCTTTTGAGAGTTAAAAAGTTCCACCTTTTTTCACCATCGTGCCTTATTGCCCGTTCACCCTCTACTCATTCTATTACAATGATGGGGTAGGAAAAAAGGGTATAATATTTACGGGAAATGTACACCTATTTGCGCGAAGAGAGAGATTGATCAACTATTTAGGGAAATAACTATCCTGAGCACACCCTAGCTTGATTCAAGCCGTGACCTTCCCTTTATTGGTATATCAACCCAAATGAGTTCGACGTCTTATCCCGCATGCTTAGGGGGGTGGGGATAGAACAATATCTTAATTTCTATCAATTTTTTTAAGTTTCTACATTTTAAATTTTGACAGTTGACACCTAAATATTATATTGACCATTTGCTGCCAAAAGAACTTCACTACGTTTATCTCTTCTGTTATTATATTCTATTACCATGGTTCCCAAACGTGAGACAATTTTTGATGTGTCACGAAAGTTTTTGAAATGTGAAAATATTGCTATTATTTAAATATTGAAAATTTTTACAATAACAAAAAGTGAAAAGACATATTGAGTAAAGAAAAATAATAAAGCGCAAAATATCCGTGGCGTGGACATCAATGTCGTCGGCATCAGAAACTGGAAACAGGCACAGCCTTCACACACATCTATTATGAAAAATACTCTTAGATAAGTTTTTTGTACAATAGTATAAAATAATACATTTAAAAATAATTAAAAATATCCCTCTTGTCCATAAAAGCTAGGAGGCTCGTGAAAGTTTTTCGGTAAAAACATGTGGTCGTGTTTCTAAAATGTTTGGGGACCACTGTTCCATGTGGTTCAAACCTGCATTGGTGGACACGCCGAATAAATGGTAGGTAGGTTAATCTCGTCTGGTTTATCAATTATGGGAATTTTGAGGTTAGAGTCCCAGCTGGGTGTTCTAAGGGTATTTTTCATATAAGGTTTTTCACTCTCCCTCCACGCGTATGCTGGGTGTATTCGCTTAAATCCATCTCCCTCCTATCTATCTTACTAGCGTAATTAAAATACACAAAACTCCGGCAATAAGACGTATTGTATTAAATAAAGGTTCTTATAATGACTGCGCGATAATACCTTTTGCTCTTTGGTTAGGCAGAGAAACTGCACTGATATATCTTTCTCTCTCTCTCCTCTCTCAGTCCATCTCTCTCTGACCTAATTGAAGAGAGAGGAAGGCTGATTGATGCGCCCAATGGAACCTGACCAGGCCAGCCAGACTGCAGTTGAGTGTTATCGCTAAGTGAATGGCCGACTTGCTAGACGAGGCCTCCGTGTGTTGCTCCGAGCAATTAGTCTATCCGCTATACAGGGTGGATCTATAAGTGGTGTCTCCCTCCCAACACCATAGCTCAGCCAGTTTCACTTATATCTAATGAGCTAACCATCCGGGAGCTCGATTCCCAGGGATGGCTGAAAAAAAAATCCTGGGGAAAATGAGGATTTTCCCTTCCACAGTGATAATTTGATGGTTGAAGGACTTGGTGTCGTGTCTGTTATAGAGTTAATTTAGTTTTTTAATCGTGTGCCCGATATAATAAATTCAGCTCAGAGAATACAAGCTGTGTCACAAGACACAGGTATACCCTCATCGGTGGGCATGCGTGTGGCACAAAGGCGTCACTCTCGTCTTGTCTGGCTTGCCCGGATGACCGAGAAGGTCAAGGTTTGGATAGATGGGTAGAAAGAGAAGGAAAGGATCCCATATATGATTTATTACTGTGGTTTTCCAATTCCCTCTCTACGCTTATGCGGGTGCACTTCACATATACTCTATAGGTCTGCCAAATACTTAATGGAATCTTTTTTTAATAGTGTTGGTGTTAAACGTTGTAGTTAAAAAGAGGAGATAATCTTACTCAAAATGTAAGGGCTTGGGTTCCAACCCGAATGAGTATAGTGGGGGTAGTTTTTACACCTATCTGTCTACTGAGCTAGGGGTCCCGGGTTTGATTACTGGCATTCACGAAAATATTTCTATTAATAAATATTGAACTTTTTCCCTTCCACGTAGATGAATTGATCACCGGGGATCGAGGCTTGTGTTTGTTATAAAGTTAAGTTAGTGTTTGAATAATGTGTTGATATAATAACTTAGTTTATAAAGGAGATTTTAAAAACACATATTAAAAAAAATTAAATGTTTTCCTATTCTTCACTTTATTTCTGTCTATGTAAATATTTCAATTATCAATTTCTATTAGAGCAAAGGTTTACAAACTTTCTTTTTATACAATTCTCCCCTTTTAATATCTTTTATAGAATTTTAGCCCCCCCCCCTCCCCTCTTCCTCTCTTTCACTTTCCCTGAAAATTAAAAGCGTAAAAATGTAATAAATAAGATTTATCAATACAACGTTATAATAGTTTGTCCCTACTTGCCCGAAATCGTTTATTCCTTTATAGCTCCGGGCACTTCCATTCTGGGAAGAATAAGATGAAATATGAACCGGGTGTTTCCTTTGTGTGTAGCAAAGTTTGTTTAAAATACGTCATGTAGATAACAATTAACTAACACGTGGGGACACAACAGTTTTACAAGACACCCATACATTCACATTTTTTCTCCAACAAAGTTAAAAGTCTACGCAATTAATAACTAATATTATCGTAGAAGCATTATGTGTGTTAAATTCTAGATTTGATAAGTTTTATTCATTGGAGGCCAGC
>CABFOV010000163.1:117680-135770 GCA_902141375.1 Timema poppense | reverse complement strand
GGTGGACGTGGTTGCTCCCCCGCCCCCCCCCCCTTTCCCCTTTGAGTCCCAACGAACAAATCTTCCAGAACCAACGAACCTAGTTTATGTGTTTTATTATTTGTTTGTTTTGAACTAATCGTTCGAGAGTCAGAGATAGTAATATAACTTTTTGGCACTCCCCTCGAGGACACTTAGCCCCCCCTTCTTCTCCAGGAGGAACCAATGTTCCAGAATAAGCAATGCTCTGTATTTGTCCAAACCTTGATCTCTAGTATAAGCTACTCTTAGAATCTTCAATGAATTATATTTGTAAAAAAAAAAGTTCCTCTCTAATATTAGATCCTCTCAGACTAATCAATGCTCTATATTTTTTAAACCATTTCCTCGCTAGTATTATATCCTCCAAGAGTTATTCATGCTTGGTTAGCTATACTATAAGTTAACATTCTCTAGCCCCCGTTAGGAGGCTGGAGAGCAGCACTATCGAGCGTAGTAACCTACTTTGTCTACTTTCAGTTTCATCCACCGTCCGCGAAGGGAAGCACATGTTAGACCAAATGGCTCTTTTCAGATCAAATTCGAACCAGCAACGGTGATCACGGTAGACTAGGTTACCGGTGACGAGGTTGAGGTTACAATCTTGGTTGGGTGCATTGGGGGGAGCGGGTGGGTGGTGGTAAAGGGTGTTTTGTACGTACAATCTAATATTCTGTATCTCATACAACCTCTCTACATGCTAGTGTGGGTACACTTACTCTAAATCTACCCTTCTTCATTACTTCTAAAATTAAACTGTTAATAGTCTTGCTGATAATCGTATTATTTTTAATCCAAAACTACGCACACCAGTGGGGCACGTGGCTCAAAGGCTTCAGTCTCGTCTTGTCTAATTTTAATGGTGATGAAGAGGGTGGCGGAGGAAGTAAGACAAACGTTGATAGCACAGAATAAAGAGTATGGTCACCTAAGATGCTTATGTACGTATATTTGATCAAGCACTGCTTTTGCAAATTATTATTTTCCTTTACTCCACGTCTAACTTTCCGTTCAGGCTATCCGCATATTTACATTACTGAACTAAGACTTAAGAGGGTAGAATTTATAGAAAGTAAACTCACATATTCATGAAAGAAGAGTGAATAACTATCAAGGGGAAACCACTTTCAGTAGAGATATCAAGATTCGCACCCCAATATTTCCACCAGTCTATTGTAAGAGTGATGCCGTAGACCATTCGACCACTGATGGGGGTATGAAAATGTTGAGCCTGCACATAGCTAACAAGATAGATTTATCAACTTCAAAATAGATTTAATTATATTCTGTCTCGTTTAGTCCTGTGATCATGTGCCACCACAAGCTGTCAATGAATTGAACCTTACTCTCCAACTGAAAAGTATTACAAGAAAAATATTAATAGTAATGGTTATAAATTAATCAAAATATATGTATATTTCATCAGACCATACTAGACTAGCTTGGCCAATTCGAGTCTGAGCCAGGTCTAAGTCACTTAGTCCTAGCTTGGTGCGAAGACAGATGCATTACGAAAATATCTGAATTCCTTATACTTGTGGCATCAGATTTTAATAATTTAATAATAACAAGATTGTGTTTAGACAATAAAATAATGTCCTAAATGTCAGGATTGTGGCATCTAGTTATAAATATTCTGTTGTAGTTTAGTTTTAATATTGTTTAAGCCATTATTTCTAAAATAAAAGTAAAGTTTTTGGGATGGGAAAAGGTTGAACCCCCTACAGCCTTGATCAGTGCTTGGTTTGACTCCCGGTTGTCTATAACTAATGTATCTTGACGGAGGAAACTCGACTAGTGACCTGAATGCTAGGTAGTGGCAATCAACCAGCCTCGGGGTGTGGACCCGGGATCTTGTAGGGAGGTGAGGGAGATACGTAGAGAGCTACACTACACGTATATGTCTACACAGATAGATTCTCACAGACTGGTTTACACAAATTGACAATCAACACTTATTAAAATATATTATTTGGATTGGAATGTGGGAGACGTGAGGAAAGGTCAGTGTTTTTTGCAGTTTTTATAGCAAAACATTTTTTGGTCAAAATAAATCAAATCATTTTCCAGTAGAGTCTTAGTTCTTTAGTATATATTATGCGTGTCCCGAAATTTAGATACAATTTTTTCTCTTCATATAAAAGGTCTCTTATCTAAACTATGTTCATGACACATATTCAAGGACTGTAGATTTAATCCTGTGTAGAAAATTTAACTCTATGTTTTAACTGGAGCAATATTTTATTTTATTTCGTCAAATTTTTTTTATTGGTTTTATGATAAACCCAATTATTTTAAAACCATTAACATAATCTAATACCAGTAGGTTTATACCATTAAAGTGTAGATAAAACCAGATAATATAGTGACCAAGCGACCACACGGGACTTACACCAAGTTCTTGTAGCCTCGACTAACAGTTCAAATGACAAAGACACTCAAGAGTTCACATGAGCTGGCTTCTTAAATATTTTTTTGTAATAATATTATAACTTACGTGTTTTTAAATAATATACAGGATGTTTCAGTGGAAATTCACACATTTTAAGTCGTTATTACTTTGTGCTGTGGTGTTGAATGTCAAGTGAATTTAAATGACGCGAAAGGCGTAGGAGATTTTTTAGAGATGGCATTGGTGTTGACTTTAGCAGCTTTTCTCGCGTTAACTCGTCAGTATTCGCGATGGTGTCGTATACAGTCCAACAGCGCGTATTTAACGTGAATAATTACTGGCTCACCAATTCCGTTACTGCCACACAAATGGCTTACCGACGCGCGTATGGTGTTTGTGATGGTCCTAACTGGAAGACGGTTCTAAGGCTCGTGGTGAAGCTGGAATAAACAGGATATATTACTAAGTAAGAAAGGAGAGAACAGCCCGCCGTCAGAAGTGTCACAATGCGCAGCAGATGTTCATGAGCGATTTATCCACTGCTCACGAAAATCACTACGCCGATTGTCATAGTAGACCGGCCTGGAATATTGACGATGATGTGGTTTATCGATGAAGCTTGGTTTAACCTCTCAAGATACGGGAAATCTCAAAACACAATAATTTGGGCGTCAAAAAACTCTCATCGGATCCACGAGACACCACTTCCTTCTCAAAATGGTGAGCGTCCAGTGCGCACTTTCACTGAGAGAGTCATTGAACATATTTGTTTGACGGGACTGTGAGCATTTATGCGTACAGAAACATTTCCATGGCCTTCGTGGTGCAACTAGACATAATCGAGCTTACGCAGGGGTTTCTTTAGCAGGATCGTGCCACATGCCACACCTCCAGTGAGTTCATGGCGCTAATCAACAACTCCTTCGTGAATCCTGTTATCTCCAAAAACCTTTGCCCCCGTTTGCCCACAAGTTGCCAGACTCTATGTCAGTGGATTTCTTCTTGTGGGAACCATCTTAAGAGAAAAGTCTACAATAATAAACAAACCACAAACCATTCAGGATCTCCGGGTAAACATCATGACCGAAATAAACAATATCGACGCAGGAAGTTTGAGGCGTGTATCCGAAAACATGATGAAAAGTGTGCAAATGTATCTCGAAGAGGAGGGTGGGACACTTTTATCACTTAATTGATCATAAGTCATTCTCCCATTATTAAACACTCATTTACATGCATTTACGTTACTATTTATTTATTAAGTCAAGCGATTTATTTATTTAAAAAGTGGGACCTGCCACTGAAACAATCTGTACTTGTTATGACCTAGACCACGCATCAAATCTACAGCCAACAGGACCAACATGTACCACTGACCACAACACACTATGACTCAACTGACGTCATGGCCACAGGGGAGGGGGAACATACTTATTACTCCGAGACTATGCAAAGAATTTACAGCCAACAGGACCAACATGTACCACGGACAACAGCACACCATGACTCAATTGACGTCATGGCCACAGGGGAGGGGGAACATACTTATTACTCCGAGACTATGCATAGAATTTACAGCCAACAGGACCAACATGTACCACGGACCATAGCACACTATGTCTCAACTGACGTCATGGCCACAGGGGAGGGGGAACATACTTATTACTCCGAGACTATTCATATATTTTACAGCCAACAGGACCAACATGTTCTACAAACCGCAGCACACTGTGACTAAACTGCTGACAGCACGGTCAACTGTAGTTATTTGTTGAGTCATAGAAAGTGTAGGGACTATAAATGTGCTATTTAGCAGTTATAAGTCCACACAGATACAGTAGTTGAAATTATGTCACGGCCACATAGCTTTGTTAGTTGTGTCCTGCAAAGGATCTGTCTTAATTTTTAGTTTTAATACCCATCCAGACTGTCCACAGATTTACACCCATCGGGTGATGATAAGAAAGGTACCAGCATTCACATGGGTATAGTGATGGTGGGAGAATATTTAGGAAATAACACGCCCTCATTACACCCGTCCGGGATTCGAGGTCCGAACCCCTCATCACAAGCAGTCCAGTATATTTCAAGAGTGACAGCTTTAACCATACGACTACACCTTTAGGTTATTATTTAACTAAAAACGTTTACAAATTTCTAACCTTTTTTTTAAAGTCTTACCAGTGACATGTGAAAACCCCTACAAGAAATAAATTACATGTGAACATGTGACGTTATTCCTCTGACCGATCGCTGTAATATATCATATTATACGAGTGTACAACATCGCACCGACTTGTTCCGAGATTAAGCTCTCACTTCCAACCAACTCTCCGAATTAATCAGGTTTAGTAATAAAACATGGAACATCCTTAATAAATAACAATATTAACCCTAGCCTGGTAATAAACATGATTATCATGTAGTTTGGAATTTGGCCTGTTTAGCTTGGTAACCAATTGTAGAGAATGTTCTACTAAAGTGTATATTTTACTTGAACATTTGACACAGTTTTGTTATTGTAATGTTTACGTCTAACCAAGTTTGCCAACTTCTTGGCCTGAGTGGTAGGTGTGAGGAGGGTTGTTTTAGAGGAAGAGCACCCGAATTAGCACTGGGAGGAAGCCAAATAAATACAGTGATAAATCTCATGGAGAAAAATCGGCCCCCACCCAACTCCAATTTAAACCTCGGCCTCCCCATCACCGGTAATACAGTCTATTTATTTTGCATCCATCAAAACGTTTCAGATCTGTGGTCAGAGACAGACAGACAGACATGGGGACAGACAGAATTGAATTATTCGCTTATTTGGGTTCTGACACACATAAAACGTAAAGATTCATTATAATTTCAAGGTCGAAAAATTTCACTATTAAAATACTAATTCTCTTGATATGAAAAACTAAATTTGCCAATTAATAAATTATCCGGGTGGTTAAATAGTCCACTAGGGGGGGGGGGGGATATGGTTTGGTTTTTATTCTAAATATTGTATTTTGATTGTTTCTGTTTAGTTAAGCAATGGAAAGAGTGAACAAAAAATGCAGTTTTACTAGCTCATATAACGGCCTATTATTTGGGATATTATATACGAGATTACGCTCGAACCGAACCAGAAATATCATCAAAGTGCGGTTTTACCAATTCTTCACTTAAAGACAGGGAGCTTGAGATGATTTAAATATATCTTTAATTTTAAAATTATTATTTTTAAATTTTGCTGTATTTATTTTAAATATAGTAGAATGATTAAATTGATTTCAACTATACTGTTTTCTAAAGTATACTACAAAAAACTTTACGACGATGCGATGACTGGCTCAAAGTATATTATTTACCTAAGCTATGTATTATCCATGTGGTGCGAAAGGCTATAAAGTAAATTATATATAAATATATTTCACTGTTTCTATTAGGATTTAAGGCAATCCTTTTGTAAACTTAAATCCCAACTGCTATTAGAACAAAAGTAACTTTTGTTTATTTTGGGACAGGGCTGGATCTTAGAATTTGTCTCCCAGGATATAGAGTAGAAATGCCTATCCTAAGTAAAATAGCGTTGATATTAAATATGTTTATGGGGGAGACAATGCGTTATGTTATCGCTGGGCATAGAAGTTAAGTATAGTGTTGTTTCAACAGCGACACAGATACACAAGACTTTTACAAGTCTGCATCAGCGTCTTATCAACTTGTCTTTTTTTTAATAACGCTAGTGAATTCAAAAAGTTAACAACACTGTTGATTTAAAAACATAAACAACACTTTGACACACATAGTCTAATTTCCCATACAAACGCACATGGTTTTCGTAGTTAGTTCGGTAGAGGGACTTATACTAAAATAATTATGATAGCTATTACAAAATAATCAGTGAAGTAGTTAGCTACTACAATAAATACTATGTACATTCACATTCATTGCATATATCCTTATTTTGAGAATAGTAACTAACTGTTAAGATTTAAAAAAAACTTGTTTGAGAAAATGGATTGTGTATGCCGTATGGTAGAGATTAAAAGATAAACTTATATTTTAAAACCATCCGGTCTAGTTTTTTAATTATAAATATATCTATAAACTATATTTAAATAAAATCCCTTCCATCAAACTTAAATTTGTAATCTTGTATCTCTTTTACGAATGCATCCGTACTTTAAACATTGCTGTAAACTATGAGCTGCGTTGTCACCAAACTACGCACCTATTTCATTCTATGAACTTTTTTAGTCAATAGTCACCATTATAGTTGTACTTTCACAGGGAAATAGTTGTCTTATACTGATTTAAACACCGAACTATTCACTAAACATCACCCGTGTGAACGAGGTATAAAGTTGTATCAAATCTATTTTTATTCACGGCATAGGCCTATGCGTAGAACGAAACAACCAGATGAAAAAATATTTATTTTTAAGTTTAAGGTTAAGCTTGAATGGCCTGGTTTGGTGGCCGCATGGTCTAAGGCGTCATTCTTGCAATCGACTAGACTGCCGATGACAGGGAGTTCAGGGTTCTAATTCTGTTTTGGTGTACTTGAGGATAGCTTTCCCTAAATGGTTGGCCACTCTTCCTTTGCGAAAATGAAGATATACTCCATCTAAGTTCAGCCTTACTCATCCTTAACTTAATATCGTAATTAATACGTATGCGTATAAGTTATAACCTGAACAGGTAATAAGATGCGGTGCTAAAAAAAACCTTGAATGGTTACACAAGGATTTACTATTTCATTTTCGCTAAACCATTAGTGTGTAGTTGACTGTACTGTGTCTGCTGTTTATATGAAAGAATGCAAGGGAATTTTTGTGTAAATATTTACAAGCATCTTAACGCCTCAACACTGGCCAGGATCCGGCTCTATTTTTGCTTTATCTACCTTCTCCATAGCTTGCAACTTTCCCAAATGAACGGTAGCCTTATGTATCTGCCATTGGAATGTGAGCTCAGAAAACAAACGAATGTACAATGTCTCTGAACTCACATTTCAGGTATAGGCGCTGTATTCTTGAAATACTACGTTTAAGGTTGTTTGAACTGGATAATTCAAAAAACTATTTTGGTTTTTTCATCACCTCCATGATATCTTGATTTAATTACGCAAATGGGGCATGGATGATAAAGTTATAATATAGAAGAAAATTACTCACATTAGCGTGGAAGGAGAGTGTAAAACCATTTAGGAAAAACTACCTATACTGAACACGGCTGGGACTCGAACCCTAATTTCCCCGTCACCAGAAATCCAGTCTATTGCAAGAGTAACGCTCTAGACCATTCAACCACCGATGCTGGTAACACCATAGTTATTAACGGTTTAATTTACGGGGGAGTCTATGAAGGGTGTGTAGGAGGTGGGAAGGACAGTGATAGAGCACAATATGTATCAAACCAACCAGACCGGGATTCGAAACCAGATCTCCCCTTCACCAACAAAACAATCTATCGCGTGACCATTGATACGGGTAAAGGGATATTCTAAGATGTAAGGGAGGAGTAGGGTATTTTAATGCAAATAAACATTATTATCGCGAAAAAAGAAGCTCCCATGTGAAATAATCTCTCCTAAGGAACTTGATGAGGATTCGAGCTCTGAACCTACCAGCCAAGGGCGTAGTAAGGCGGTGTTCCGAGGTTCTGGACCCTCCCTGGATTTTGTTGGACGCCCCATTAAAAGGGAGTCCACAAATACATATAAAAACATAATGTTTATTTTTTTACTCTTACTACAGTTTTAATTGTATATGTCACTAACCTAATATTAGTTAATGAATATTTTAATATTTACCTTCAAGATACACCTTGTGAAACCTCCAATTGTAAAATTAGTTGTCAACATTTCAAACACTGTCCTTCTTTTATCATACATTCATATGGTATTGTAAAACAAAGAACTTTTCTTGAAATGAGTCGAGTAAGTGGGCTCCTAGAAAACGAGGCAAATTTTTTTACCATCACTTGTATAATACTTCTTGAGGAATCAAACTAAGAAAAGAGCAACTTAAATAACAGAACAACTGTCATAAGTGGAATTTGTATCTTATGTGGGTTCCCTCGCACATTATTTCAACATACCTACTTACTCAAAACATTATTTACTAACGCTGAAGAATTGGAAAAACAGGACAAGGTTGGGGGTTGGTCCCCTAAAATTTGTTAGCTGATCCCCCTCCCCCTTGAAAAATAAGCTTTTTACGCCCTTGCTACAAGCGATAGTGTTAGACAAGAGTCTAACGACTTAGACCACTTGAACACCGAAAGTATATCTTACTATGAGATTAATAAAAATATTGACAAACTATTCAAGAAGATAAACGTTGCAAGTTCAAAGTAAGAATTCAAGAATATGGCTTCAGGGGAAATACTGGTCTTCTAATTGAAAAGGTGAATCAACTTTTAACATGAGCAACCACACAGGGCGTCATGTGAACTGAGCCACTTAGCCAAGAAAGATTTTAACTGCCCATACAGGAACCGGAAATACCTCCCTTGAAGAGAGCTATAAAATAAAACGTACTGCACCAACACCGTTTGGTGTAGGCCTAATAGAGAATGCATTTCACTCACTGAAAATAACTTGTATTTTCTATTAATATGTTTAGCAGAGGATCGGTTGGTAATACAATAATTATATGGAAATATAAAGCTTATAGGTTACAAATATATACAGCAGGCTCTATAACTATATTACTCTTATCACCGCGTCTTACTGCCCGTTCGGGTTGCACGCATATTTATTTATGCAAATGGAATAGGAATGATCAAGGTAGAATTTCAGAGGAAATACACCCGTATTTGCATAGAGGGAGAAGAGAAAACCCTTTAGTAAAAAATATCCTTAGTAAGCCCGACGGGGATTATGACTTTGATATTCCTTCACCACCAATTAAGTTTTACACGATAGTGATGCGTTAGACTATACAACCACCGACGGGGGTGTCTATATTAAAAAATATATTGATTTATTATGCATGCACCGTGGTTTATACTCATCCGGGCTATACGCATTAAGTTAGATTAATGGAATAGGGATGGAGAAGGTAGAATTGAGATTAAATTTATCCGCATTTGCATGGAAGGAGAGTGTAAAACCATGCGGAAAAAATATCCTCATTACCTCAAGTAGGAATTTGAATCCTGACACATCCATCAACACCAAAACATACTATTTGATTTCAACTTTTAATTCCCTTACCTAACGTATAGCTAAAACGGGTATTTGGACGCGGTGCTGAAATACATCTTGCCCACCTTTACGGATATGGAAACATATTTTTTTTTTGCATTCACATAACTCTTTCATAATCATCAGCCCAGGAACATATTAATAGGCCTAGTTTTGTTGCACCGGAAATTAAGCGCTAGCCTGCCATTATACTACTTTTACATTCAATCATGAACACGAATAATTGGTGTTCGACAACAATTTCATATGAAAACATTTTCTCTTAGCGTCTCTTAAAGAGCATACGAGTACACAACACAATTTTTGAAAGGCCATGACAAGAAACGTGATTCTGTTAGTTTCTCAATTTACCTTTGAGAGCTCCCAGTTCTTCTATATTTTACCCTGAGTATTCCTAGTTATTACTCATTTATCCTGGCTAGTTCTATTCATCCTACATTCCTACACCCAAGCAATCCTATGCCTTAAGTATGGTAGAAGTGGGGGTAAGTGATAGCAGAAAGTACTTTATAGCAAACATTGGCTGAAAGTGGGTAATGCCAACCTATTCGGAAATAATTATTGATAGTTAATATAATTTTACTAAGAAAATTATAAAAATATTTTTAGCACCACGTATTACTACTACCCGTTTGGGCTATACGATTATGTAATAATTACGATAATGATTTTAGAGATTATTAAGGTTATATTTAGAGGAAGTGTACTCGCATTTGCGTGTAGGAATAGTGGAAAAACATTTTGTAAAAACCACCCTCACTACACCCCATCGAGGTAAGAACCTTGCACGCCTCATCATCGGCAGTCTAGTCTATGCGAGAGTAACGCCTTAGACCAAGTGGCCAACGAAGCGGGTAAAATAATAAATATCTCTAAATATGTGTACATTAGTTTATTTCAGCCCATGTTTGCAATAAATAACTCTTATAGCTGTCACAAACTCCTCTCCTACTATGGATGGGGTATACAGTATGTTCGGAAACTCATAACCCAAAACTGAACCTTTTTTGAACCAAAAGTAATACAAAATACCTAGACACTTACATCCAAAAAACTATGCTAAAACCATTAAATTGTGTTCAAAGTTTCGGTGAACAGCACCGGGAAAGCAAAGCTGCTCAAGCATGCGTGTACAACAGGTTGCATAGGAGTTAGTTGGGTGGCACTATACACCTATACATGGCAGCAAAACATACCACAATTAATAGTAACCAACACACCAGTCCATCTAAAAATGAAAATACGTTCTGAGGGTCATCGTTAACTGTCATTCATCACAGAAAGTGCTGGCTATTATTACAGGTGCAGTGTCACGCGCCTAACTCCTATGCAACTTGTTGCATACGCATGCTTGCCAACTTTGCCCTCCCAGCGCTGTACGCCGAACTTTTGAACGCAATTTAATGGTATTAGCATAGTTTTCTGGATGTAATTGTATAGAGATTTTGTATTACTATTGGTTCAAACAAGCTGTATGTGGAGTTTGGACTATGAGTTTCCAAACACCCTGTATAGTACCTATTCATTTACTCTGCTGGGTCATCCTAGTTCACCTTAATTTCCACTCGATAATTCTTGTGAAAAGTGACAGCTGTTTTCACGAGGAAGTCCTATTTCTCAGCAATATTCGGTATTTCCACAGCCAATACTACCAGGGGAGACGAATAATTATTTTTTCTCCAATACGAGGTTGGAAAGAAAGGGGGTGGGGGGCGAACACCTGCTCTATACCGTGAGACACTTGAATCAAACTTCCTCTGGTATAATATATATTTCAGATCAATTAAATCACAAACTGTTCTAAACTCCTTAAAGTAATCCTTATCGACGATTACCAAGGTAAGTAACTGTAGGTATTGCTATATACTATGCCAGTTATCCCTCAATAATCATCGTAAATCTGTCATAATTGAAGTGAGGAAAAGGAGAGAGGAAATTGAACATTAAGAAAAATAAGCGATTATCATCAATATGTAAAACACTGGTCTACTTTCTTAGTGCTTGTCTCATTTTATAGGATAAACGGACAAGTAAAAAAAAAAAGGTGAATAGAGCCATTAAATATAAGGTGTGTGTTTATATGGCACCATTTGGAAACTATTTCATTTCTCAAATTGTTCACCTCGCGGTGGGAGTGTGTGAGGCTCACTTTATTCTAATTCGTATCGAATATATGAAATACCCTCGAAACCTAATCGAAGTAGTAATACTTGTTATTAATAGCTAGCTTTGGGCTTAGAAAGTGATTATATTGAGCTTCACTGACAAAAGGAATGGATCTGTCCTAAGAAAGAACACCTAGTACTAATTTACATACAATTTATAAACTAAAAACAATTTGTAAAATATTTTATTGCATACTATTTGGTGATATTTCACTCTAAGCTAATAAATCCAGTTAATATTCCAACATGAAATACAATTACTCTAGATTATTCCACTTGAATATTAATTTGTAATAAATATTTCGTTTACACTGAAGGCTTGGTCTTACCCCTACGGGATCCCCTATGGTCACACCATAGTGGAATCCAGCATAATAAGCCTTTTTTTTTTCGGGGATAACGAGGTGTACGCACAGTGAATAACAGATTAAAATTACAATGAATGAACATAAATGAATATCTTATGTCAAATTTGTTATTGGCAAAGCTTATTAATTGTAAGTTAAAGATGACATTTTATAGAAACTGAATCGAATATTTCAGGTTAAAAACCAAAGGTTTACATGTTTTTGGTTGACTAAATTATAGCCCAAAAACCCGCACCCGTGAGCTCACGGACTTAGTGTCAAGTTCCTTTAGTCTGGTTTGCTGATTTCAAAGAGTTTGGGGCTATAATACCTATTGAATGCAATGGAGGTGAGTTTTTCTAAATGATTTCCCACTCTCAATTCACGCAGAAGCGGGTACACAATATTCTTTAAACTTTAGCTTACTCATCTCACCTCCAACAGTACAATTAATTGGGGATATCCTAAGCAGGTACACTCCAACTTGCATAAAAAGGACCTTTTAGAAAATACTAACTTTTTTCCATCAAAGTTAATACTATTTTATTATATTATTAGTGGGATTAGGAATGCCAGGCCTCCACCGTGGTTCGGATTCCACGTTATCTCACAATCACCCTACCATTACACAATAGCGTAAGTGCGTATAACCCGAACGGGTAGTAAGACGCGGTGATAATAATAATAATAATAATAATAATTAGTGGGATTGTATGGATATTAAAATATTTAGACTTTCTATCAAAATAAATATCTAAAAAGTTACAAAAGTTGACCGAACGCAGGAATATTGGAAAATAGATATAGTATCTTTTCTAGCTTTCAGCCTATTAGCCTTCCTATGAAAATTGGACTATATTAAGAATTCGTGCAGCAATAATCAAGGGAAGTGTTTAGAAAATACCTGCAACCTACGTTATTTAAAAAAAATATCTTGAATAAAATGTTAGAATCTTCTCTAACATCTTCTTGACACAATTAAATAAATGTAAACAAACAAGTCTGTGCAGGAAGTGTACCGTGATTGTGTTTACTGGCTCTTCTAACTGTCAAGGTCTACTTAGACAGAGTGATGAAGGTACTCTTGATTATTTCCCATGCAGTCTACACCATCTGCCAACTTTCTTTCATGCTCCTTGAGTTCTGGCCACATCTAGCTCACCAGGGTGCTGTTCACACCGCGGGACTAACAGGTAGCCTGGTTTGTCAGCTATTGAAAAACCATAACATATTTTTATCGCCAGCAAGAAAAAAGGCTAATTACAATATTTCACGTTTGTTAGACCAAGTAAGGAAGATCCCAATATTCTTAGAAATACTCCTTGCTTCTTGCAGTCAATGTTATAGCTGACTTGATTACAAGCTATTAATGTTTGAAGCTCTTAAATAATTATTTAGGTATCATATTTGTATATAATACACATTATATATATATAAAAGATGCATATATTATACATTTATATACATATATTATGTGACGATATACAGGCTTATATGTATAATCCATATATAATATATGTATGATATATGAATATATGCATGATATGTATCACATATATCATAATATAGATATAAATCACACATAAAATATGCATGATATATATGTGTGATACGTATATGTTTATCATATACATGTATTTAATATATGTATCAAATATGCATCATATAGGGCCTATATGTCTCATACATGAAACATGTTTAAATGTATATAGCATATCTATGATACTTATAATGTTTGTATTATATATATTAAATATTGAAGCAGCCCCTTTGGGCTGTTCACATTTAACTACACTTATGGGGCTTGGAGGAGGAATTAGGAACTAAGATTGTTTTTGCGTGGAAGGAGAGTGGGAAATAATTTAATAAACAAAATCTTCACATAACCCGGCTGGGATTCGAGCTACGACCCCACCACCTTCTCTCTCACTAACACAGTAAACAAGATGAATCTTGTGCCTTTGCCCATGTGTGCACAAGTGTAGGCTAACTTTGAACAGTTATTTAAAGATCACATATTTAGAATAGGTCTTAAGCCGTAATGTATTCTCAAATTACAAATAATTTATTTTAAAGAAAACTTACATGTGTGGTAAATGAAATGACTACAAAACGTTCTAAAGGCAGGTGTTCTTGGTTGGTTTGTAACTTAAGGGTTTACGAAAAAACTTTGATTTTCTAAAGTTTTTAAGTTAAACTATTTTTTCCACATTCAAAGACAAAAAAGAATGATTAATTACCAGCACCTGTTGGCACGCGTGTAGATGCATTCATGTAAGGCCCGGAAGAGTAATAATACGAAGAGCACGGGATAAAACGATAGACAGGTAATACTCAATGTGACCTTCAGAAGGCTAAAACCATGGGACTTCCTCTTTGTGGATGGTCTCCCTCACCACTAAGCTACGAGGCTCACTGTGAACTAAGTGCATTAATGGTGTCAGGTGTAATTGCACACGTAGCCCGGCAGTGCTACTGTACTGTCAACATGACCCCCTTGCTGAAGGTCATGCTCGTGACCCGACCAAACTGGGTCCCCCACCTGCCCCTGTCCCTTCTTGGGACGCCAGTTCAAGAGAACCTTGAATTATTTTTAGTAATTTAATATATTGTTGGAAAACTATTTTTTCTCTCTTGAATCAGACTTTTTTTTTTTTCAAAATAAATGCTGTAGAAAACCATCTCCAAACATTTTAACTGAACTGTAAACATTTTTCCTGTATTTATTGAAGTTTAATAATTGATTACCAAAACCTCAATCGACATCAATAAATACGTTCAAGCTGTTTATATAACAAATACATTTTTAGGTAAGGTTCTCAAGAAAGTTTATTTTAAAGAAAATTTTACTATTCAAGTGATTAGAAATGGTAACGCCCTGCCCCTACAAAAAAAAATGTTAAAAACAACTCCCAGCTTTACGTATATACCTTAAGGTGGGAAGGAAAGGAGCTCGGATTGAGTTAAGTGTTTTTGCTATATTCATAACATACATTTTTTTGGGCCAAAATAAATAAAACACCAGTTTAGTAAATACATTTAGTTTAATTTTCTACTAACAGAAATATAAACCATTCTTAAATATATGTCATGAATAGGAATTTAACGAGAGACTTTTTAAATATAATATATAAAGTTATCATCAAATTTCAGGATGCTCATAAGAAGTTTCAAATAACTGTTGATATTAATATGTGTAGAAAATTAAACTGAATATTGTTTTTTTCCTAAGTAGTATTTTATTTATTGTGTCAAAAAATAGATCTTACTGCGAAATTATAAAAAAAAAATAGTTGCGTTACTCGCGGTATCGTCCATTCCTCCTTACTTCTGACTTAAGGACATTTAATAAATAAATTCAAATCATGATTTCAAAGTAAATAAACACTCAATTGTTTGTGGCATGAGGCTTAAGAGCACCATCTACTAAAAGGTACAATACAAATCCATAGACTCCTATGTATCTGATGATAATAACAGTTTTAAAGCTTCAAAGGAACTAAAACAAACCTCGATTATCTTAGAATGTTCTATTGTGACCTTTTTTGTCATTTGTTTATTACCACGTCATATTACCTGTTCAGGCTACTCGCATATGTGATAATTACTCTGATCGAGACAAGGTAAAGAAGGTAACATCTTAAGAGATAATCTTCCCTTATTTGCATGGAAGAAGAATGAGAAACCAATTAGGAAAAAACCCACCCTCAATAGACCTGACTGGGATTCAAACCCCGATTACCCCATCTTCAGCAGGCTAGTTCAACATGAGTGTGACGCCTTAGACCATTCGGCCACTGATGCGATGAACCTGTTAAAAATGAATTCGTTTGTTTGAGAAAGTTAGATCTACGTTTCTAACTATTTACTTTGATCTTAGATATGAAATATTTTGCGTGAAACGTCCTTGAAAACGAATTATTTTCATGAATTTATTTTAAAATATAAGATTTATTTTAAGAGGTTTTTAATCCTATAGGTACAGTACACGTTGATACTTTTTGAGCCAAATTTTGAAATGACAAACTATTTAACAAAGTTGAGTTTCTAGACATTTACACAGAATTTCGGCGTTATGTTAGGCGGCCCCCTTATATAGTCGTTAAATTTTTACTTGAAAATAGAATAAATATAAAAACTTATATAAGTTGTAAACTAATTTGTGGTCAATCAAGAGGCATGTTTTGAATAACACAGATACTATGCACTAGACCAAGTATTCCAGCACCGAGTTCCCTGCAAATAGCAGACAAGTGAAATGTGAATCTAACGACTTAGGCCTATCACAAAACTCCAATATGTGCTCAATAAATTTAAAGTTATTTTCGCTATAGTTGTAAAAATCGATTCAACCTTTTAAAAACACCCAACATACTGAGGATATAATTAGCTAGTATGCTATTTATTAACACTATCAATAGTGTATTTGTGTCATCAATTGATACTCTTAATATGGGATTAAAGTCCCATTTGATACTCTTAGCTGAGCATTGAGGTCCCCATTTGACACATTAATAGTGGATTGATGTTACCTGTTGACATTTTACTAGTCGATTGAAGATCGCACTTGATACTCTTAATATTCGATTTAAATCCCCACTTGTCACTTGACATTGCTTAATAGTCGATTGAAGCAACCAATTGACACACTCATTAGGGTATTGAAGTCAGCACTTGAACTCTTACTAGTGGACTAAAATCACCAATTGATTATTTGAAAAGTGGATTGAAGTCACCCCTTGACAATAATAATAATAGATTTAAGTCCCTTTTTGATATTTTTAATGAACCAAATATTAATGTTATTGCCCTTGGTTGCTGTCAAGAGCTATTAGAACCAATTAAATTCGGGAGCTTATTTTTAATTTTCGTTTTAGCATGTTCCTTCCAAAGACACACACACCTATACACCAACACTCGTCATTTGAGCCAAAGCAGCACCCAACTCACCAAAATGGTAAGGAATGCCTCATTTTAACAAATGATTTGTTCTTCCACATTGCTAAAAATCGAACCCGGTACCCTTAACTCTCTATACAGTTACGTGATGTAAACTTAACTAAGAAGTCTGACTAGATTAACCTAGAATAATATTTCTAGCAATACATTTACAGCCCTATATTTTAAAGCTTTTTTAAATTCGATATTAAGACTTACACACTAACTTAAACTTGGACAGTCCGTTTAATACTACACACCCAGACTTAGTGACTGAAAATTTACTATTTATAATACAAGACTTACAAATTCACCTAGCATAGGAGAGTCCGTTTAATACTACACACCCAGTTCTAGCGCCTGGGTATTTAAAATTGAACATATTGATAAATCCGTACACAAATATTCAAAATCTTCGTCTTCGATTATTCTGGAATAAAACTGGTGCGCTCCAAATTTTTGTCTGGTTCTGAGACTGATCGATAATACCCTGGTTGAATTATCGTTGGTAACATATTTTATGAACTCCGAGTTGAGAGGAAAATAAGTGAGAGGTCAACTCTAAGTTCAGCCATTGGTAACAGTTGCGTTAAGATAATAAAACACGAATATAAATATAATTGAATCCCAACCAAGCTCGTAAATAAGAATCAGACGGGCTATTAACGGATCACCCGCACCGATGGGCATGTGGACAAAGGCATCAATCTCGTCTTGCCTAGTTTGACGTGTGACGGTGAGGTAAGGTTTTCAATCGCAGCCCCGTGTCCTGAGGGTAGTTTATTTATAAATTGACTCCCAATCATTCCTTCCACGCAAATCTGAGTACGTTTCTTCCTCTCTACCCCCATTAGTGTAAATACTCCTGTTGCTATGAAGAAGGTTGATCCATAAATTGAATCTGCAATGATGAATGGAGATCAAACATATTCATAAACTTGTAAAATTGAGAAGTAAATTCATGGGAGAATAAATTAACAGAAAATCCAAAGGGTAAAGATGTGAAGGATAGTATTAGAGGATGTGTAGCTACACTAGTGT
>CABFOV010000163.1:88407-113379 GCA_902141375.1 Timema poppense | reverse complement strand
CCCCCCCCCCCTCCCAAAGCAAATGCTTTATTTAGGTAAGTTTTATGTGTCCTTGAACTCAAACAAAACATTATTTTAGAATTCTAGCTGTTTGTGTTAAAGGCTACAGCTGAAATGATTTGATAAATTCCATTCAAACTTAATATTTAGATGTTATCTAGCTATATTTTGAAATACAATTGTTATTTAAATTCTCACTCTAAAACTAGGTGGTGGTTTACAAATAGCTAATTTAAAATAATGGCTTTGATTATTTTGTTTAAAATATACAAGTAGTTGATGAGTGTTTTACATAACAAATAGGTAATATTGTTTATCACAGGAAAACGTTATTTTACAGTAGTTAACTGATAAAATATGTTTTTAATATTAAAACTATATGAGAACGTGTGCACGATTGTGTGACGATATTTATTATTTGAGAGTGTCACTTATAAAGTTGTTACACTCGGCTCTTGTCCCATTGTTTAATAGTTGCTCTGGTATATCTAGAAGCGGAGGAGGTACACGAGGGAAGAAGGTAGGTCCTGCATGGAGATGAGAGGAACCAAAGAGATTGTAGAAAGTGAAACTATATTGTCCTCTTCCTGAGGTTCCTATGCACCTCCATTCTTTCCTCCTTGGCAAGAAACGTCCGGGTAATTGAAGGGGTCGTAGCAAAAACATGATAACCCTCATTTGGTGACAAAATAAGTTAGGAGTGATTTCTGGTTGCATACCACTTGAAATACAAGTGTGTTTTTTATATTCAGTCGAGACCTTGAGGATAATTAATATCCATGAACATTTTATTTATTTTTTTAAACTAGCTAGATTTCAGGATTTTATGGACGTTTAAATAATGAAAATATTGCATCTAAATCAATTAGGGTTATTATGTTTTTTGCCCTAACCCCATAAATTTTGGATTTGTTTTATTTTATACCACGTCTTGCTACCCGTTTAGGTTATAGACTACGCATTAACTACGCTATAATGGAGTACTGATGATTAAGATAAAATTTAGAAGAAATGTAGCCGAATACGTGTGGAGAGAGGTTAAGAAAATAATTTATGAGAAAACACCCTCAATACACCCGGTCAGAATTCGAACTCCAACTTTTACGTTACCGTCAATCAAACTAGATGAATTGGAAATTTTATACTGCTGGCTCACAGGTGCGGGTAAGTCATTTGTTATTTTAAAATAGGGTTCGCCCAAAAATGGAAGTGAAAGCTATCATCAACATGTTTGCATCATGGATATAGTATAAAAAAACCTTGAATTTGAAGTTTTACAATTTTTTTATGAAAAAATAAATTATCTTATTTTCTATTATAAAATTTCTACTCGAAATGTCTCAGTTCCGAGATTAACGTAATTGTTTAGAAATAGTGATCCAGCCTTCCCTAAACAAATACAGTAAAATCCCATCAGAACGGGCCCCGGTAGTTCTAGATTTCAGATAATCTGAACACATTTTTCTGAAAACGTGGGGGGAAACCTGAACTAAGACATTTTATTGATAACAAACTCAAAGTTAAAAGAGAATTGTAAGAAACAGGGATTAATGTTAACTATTTACATGTCTAGTCAACACAAAAAGCTTTACTTTAAATTTTATAAAACTTACTGTAATTTAAGATTTGTGGAAAATGCTCGTCTCCCCACTGACCCCTCTTTATTCCCTCAATTAATTCGAATTTACGCTAATCGGACAAACTTTTCTCCCAATTAATTCAGACTAACAAGGATAATACTGTAATCATTTTTAGCAGGGTCACAACAAATCATTATAAGATATTATTGTTCTAGTGGTTTTTGTAACTTCAGAACTTTTATTCTCATAAGAAATACAACAATGTGAGATATTTTACTACTAGTGCATTTAAGTACGGAAACATCGCTTGCGTGTTTGAGGCATTAAGATACGTACCTTATGTACAAGGCTTACGAACGGTATCTTGTCTGTCTGAAGTACCCCGCCATGTCGAGTGGGTGCTAAAGTGTCTGCCACGCCCCCCGACACAAACCAGTCTCCCTGACATCTATCATAATATTATGTACCGTGAGGTAATCATTGCCCTCTCCAGACAAACCTCAACACGATCGAAAAAATTATCCCTTCTAACGGAAACGTTCAGCTACACCAGACCCGTACAACTCAATTTCAATCATAATCTTCATGTATACTGTTTTAAATTATGTCAAAAGATCCTGGATTCGATTCCCGTGTTTAGGTATTAATCACGCTTTAGAACTATGATAACCAAAGGGAAATTAATAAGAACTAGGGTACCCAGGGAAAATTGATAAATAATAGAACCAGCCAAGGTAAAATGATGAAGACTAGGATGACACGTGATAATCTGCTAAGAACTATTACTTCTCAGGGGAATTTGATGAGAGCTAGGATTACCCAGAGAAAATTATTATAACCTAGTCTAACCAGGGCAGATGGCTGAATTTATTAAATTGTATTAGACTCTTCGAGATGTCTACACCTATGTTTTATGACGCACCTTATTCCTTCATACCATTTCCTTGGAATATGTTATTAATGGTTGACAACATACCTCACAAAGTAATTCCATCCTTTCTGTAACCGTACCATATTTCTTAAGTTTTAATTTTCTGGCTATCTCATATTGTAATGAAAATTATAACACTAGGTTTGTATTTGTGAGAATATAGCTGTGAAAAGCTGCTAAACTTGACGTAAGCTTTGATAGTTCCCACGAAATAAAATGCAATATGTAAATAAAACACATATCTCTCACTGCACCTTTTAGCCTCTTTGTTAGTAAAATATTCTGGTTAATATATTTGAATATTTTCCAAATTAAGAGTTTATTTTAAGGGGAATCCAAGTAATATGTTTTCTAAATAAAAATATTGTTATATAAAGAGAATAGGCTAAAATAAGACAGGGTAGCTACGAAACCTCTCTTGTAAAACCCGACTAAATTTATATTTCAATTTTTCCTGACTTGGCCTTTTTCTTAATAAATGCCAAATTTTCCGTCTATAACATTGATTTTCATTTTTTTTTATGCTAGCACCTAAAAAACTTAACATTTTAAAAGGTTTTTTTTTCGGTACTAAATGCTTTAGGTATTAATAAGTGGCACTGTGTGAATGTGATATAAGAAACCAGCAATATACAATCATCTAATTATATATCTTTTTTTAGAAGTTTAATAAAGATTAAAGTAAATGTTTGTTTATAGGCCTATTGTATTGTAACTATTTGCTCCACTTTAGGCTGCAAAATTATCAACACAATTGATAATACTTATGAAATGAGGTGATTTAATATAAATACTAAACAAAAGAAAGGGATGAGTAATCATAATAATTAATGCAATATATTTATACATTTATTATGTTTTAATTTAATAAAGATTTGAAAAGACTAATTTATTTTAATTATAATTAAAGTGCTACATATAAGAAATGCATTTTATTAACATTATTATTATTATTATTATTATTATGGGTTCTACCTTATGACAGGTCGAGCCCTTTTGTCAGTGAAATTATAGCACCGATGCGCTCTGTCCACTGCATCCTCCTTCAACTCCCAGAATTCTCTTCTTTCTCTCAAGTCATCCAATATTTGAATTCTCCTTCTTCCTAAGTTCCTATTTCCCTCAACCTTTCCTTCCATGACGTCGTGCAGAAGACAGTTCCTCCTAAGGATGTGTTCGATCCAGTTTGTTTTGTATTAAGGAATTACATTAAAAATGGTTATATTTGTCACCCACCCTTCTTACGCCTTCATTTGTCACCCTGTCTGGCCACCTGATCTTCTCAAGTGTTCTCCAGCACCCCATTTCATAGCTCTCAAAGTATTTCTTTCCCACCTCCTAAGAGTCCAAGTTTCTGCTCCATACAGCTCGATGCTCCAAATATAACATATGGCATATTATGAGAAATAAAATCTTTCACATTTTGGTCTAGGTCCAAAATTAAGGTGTTTTTTTTATAGACAGATATTTAAATTTTCTAATTTTTCCTTATATTTAATTGAATTCCCTGACATAAAAATAATCTTACTTTTCCAAGTTATCTCTGCCTATAACCACCACGTAATAGCAAGTTTTTTTTCAACACACATGAATTATAAATGACAACAAGACAACTATATTTTAATGCAAGAAGATCAACAATTGAAATACTTACCTAATAGCACCGTTACAGAAGGTATATTCCCATACTACTGATGTCCTGCCAGAAGAACAGCTCTTCCTGAAGGAAACCGGCTCTTAAAGATTTGCAGATTATTTTTTTTTAAAAAGGTTCACAAACACAAACTAAATTAGATCACTACAAGGACACACGATAATCAGGATAGGTTCCGATTCTCCTTTACGTTAGATGACATCCTATAACGTGGAACCGGAAGTCTAGGGTCGGCAGTGGACGCCGGAAGACGCTCATCAGAGTCTAAAATACCTTTAAGAGACCTTTCAAGCTCCCTGTATCGTCCTGATCACGATGTAAGAAACAAGGTAAAGGAGATATGTTAAATATTTCCAGAGTTATCGAATTTGAACAGACATCGAGTTGTTCACGGGGTGGGTAATAGGCGGTGTTCCTTTCGTACAGGGCACGTCTAGAAAAGCGCAAGCCTTCAACACGAAACACAGACGAGCAGAAGAAGCCACTCGCTCTCACCGCGGAGTATTCAGGATGCCGATGTCGTCTGTCGGGACGGAGACACCACTCACCTTCTGGGCTTAGGACGTTTTAACTCGATAGAAGCCCACCTTACACGCGGTTCTGTTGAGAGATGCTGATACACTAAGGGGGGAGGAGAGGGTCTCTTCTACCGTCGACCCACATCCCGATCCCTTGGCCCCCCCTTCCCCCTTCCTTCAAAAGAATGTAGGTCAAAAACTCTCTCGTTGCGGCGAGACGAAGCCTGAGGACATTTGTCGCGGGTAGATCAGCTGTTTCTGTCTCTCTTCCCGACGAGGATTAGTTGGAGATGTACCTATATCCCCCTCTCTCTCACTCAGAAGTAAAACTGTTGCTATCTTACCCCCTCTCCTTCTTCTCCACTGCCAAGCCTTGCCGTCGGAAATATCCGAGTCCAAGAAACAGGTGTTCCGGTCAGCATCTTTCCGTACACACGGGCGATGTTTCCATTGAATACAAGTCAACTGTGAGCAACCGACTCTCGTGGTGACTATGAGCGAAACCAGTAGATACCATGAAAGCTTTGTTCGCAACTTGGTGGTAGCAAAGGTAGGTTGTACTTTTCTTCGAGGTTTCAGTACAAACTTATGCGAAGAAGAAATACAAGTTTGTCCTACGTAATACGTCAGCAAATAACGATCTCTCTGCCTTGGAAACAAAGGTAACACAAAATGTCGTTGGTTTGAAAAAATAAATTGATTAAAGGACTTATATTTTAGAGATTTAGTCATAATTCCAATAATATGCTAGATTGTTTCAAAATATACCATAAACATTTAGTTAATTAAAACTAAGCCTGTTCGAATTAATAATTTTCAATTTCGAATTGAATCCGAATCTTGGCTAACTTATTTTAGTCTAATCCAAAAGGAATCACATGCAAAATTTATTTTATTGAATCGAGCTCTAGTCGAATCCCATGCTTTAAACAAATTGATTAAATATTTTATTTTAAAAATAGGTTCGGGTCTGGATAAAACAATTTATTTTAAGCAGACTATGATAAGATATCAAATCTAAGCTGTGTTTAACATTTTACTATATTAATTTTCCGAATCCAATTCAATAGTAAAATATTTCAAAAAATATTGATAAGCATTTTTTACATATTTAATGTTTATCTAAAAAAATATAATAAATAGTACTTATCTCAAAAGGCTAAAAACCAGATAAAGATCTCACCCATAGTTAATCATTGTGTAAGGTTTTATTAATATTTGCAAAAAGGTGGGGTTAGCTACTCTTTTAAAATAAATATATTCACTGTCACCAACGTAATTCCTTTACGACCTGAAAGTCAAGTTAATTTCTCTCTTCACTCTACCATGCAACTGATTTCTGGTATGATTATATTAATTTGTTGAGTAGGTATGAATAAATTATAGCTTCGAATATTGAGATGAACCCATCGATTCCAAATCTTTCAAAATAAAGATTGGAAATTTCGTATTCAAATCATAATCTTTTATATTATTAATAAAATTCTTATAAATATTAATAATATTAGTTCTGTGCTCTTCAAGACCGGCCAATGTGTAACTCGAGCTACACATTATGCAACTTTAAAACGCCACCACAAATAAATGGAAGGTGCTGTTGGCCCGTAGTTGTGGTTTTTTCCAAATAAATTTGAACTATTATAATTGCTTTATCATAATAAATCCATGTAAAATTAAAAGTTTCTAACAAGAAAAAGTTTTCATGTTTTACTTTAAATATTTCAAGAGGTATAATAATAAGATAACCCGCCTCGGTGGCGTAGTTGGCTAACGCGCTTGTCGTGTTGAGCTCGACTGCTGAGGACGGGGAGATCGAGGTTCGAATCTCGGTCGGATGAACTGAGGGTGGCTTTTCCTAAGTGGTTTTCCACTCTCCCTCCACGCAAATGCGGGTTCATTTCTTATAATTTAACCTTCCCAATTCCTAATCCAATAGCGTATAACCCGAACGGGTAGTAAGACGCGGTGCTAAATAATAATAATAATAAGATAATTATAACATATTATGTTTTAATTTTGTGTAATCTCTTGTAAAATATAAAGTATTGGGTTTCCCACATGATTATAAAGAGACTTATGACGTGATACATAGCCGTGGAATTGAGACACAATGTTAATTTACATATTTTAAAATAAAAAGTTGTTTTTTTTGTAGTTAAATCCCTTTCACCAGATATATCAGTCATTGTATGTTTTCATTTAAATAACGATGTTCAGTTTTAAGCTATAAAATGGCAGCTCCGTTGGGTGGAAAGAGGACAGCACTTACAAGGAAACCAATGGGTTCGATAGAGATTATAAGTGTCCCTAAGAGCCTGTACTGCAATAATTATCTTCGTTATTTCTCTATCCGCGCTTCTTGGATCTTCGCCGTTGGACCTCCGCTGCTCTTCAACGCTAATTGTTAATTAGACTGTTATATTATTTTTTTAAAGTCTATATAAAAAAAATAATTGCCCAGTCACGGTGGTTGAGTCTGCTGTTCTTGTTTTTATTCCGGTCTGGACGATGAGCTTCCTTTCCCAACGAGAGTGGTTTTCAGACTACAGATGACCCACATTCATCCTCCTTCACCTGTCATACTTAAAAAATATATATACAAGTATGATCGACGACGCTATGACACGTTATCGGCGACTTTGACACCGGATTATCTGGGCGAGGAATAATGACAAGAACGGCATTTTGATCCCCCGCTCCCCTCTCTCCTTCACTGCCAAATACAGTCCGATTTAGATAAGAAGGAATTTTCTTTGACAGTTTTAAAATCTATTGGTGACCTGGCGGTCTAGGGGTAAGGTGTCAGACTTCTATGCTGGCGGCCGGGGTTCAATCCTCGGTCCCAGCAAAGATTTATCTGATTACCAAACCCTTCCTTCCCCTCTGACAAGACAATCTTGTGAATGTGGGGAATGCCAGGCCTCCACCGTGGTTAAACTGTAGGTCCTTCATTTCATCTCACAATAAACCTACCATTACACATTAGCGTAAGTGCGTATAACCCGAACGGGTAGTAAGACGTGGTGGTAATAATAATAATAATAATAATAATAATAATAAAATGGAAACAATAGGGATCAACAGCCTCAAGTTTGAAGTTTTACAGTTAATAATGTATTTGAACATTTTACATCTGACATTTTCCATAACCTATCTGCCCCGATTCCTAAGACTGAGATGGCAACGTGTTCTGTGGCGAAAGCGTGGTGTCTGTGTGGTGTGGTGTGGTGTAGGCATGGCACGCACGTGGCTGTGCCTTTCAAGTGGCGATGATATGGCGTGAAGCCAATTGATGGGGCATCTTCACCACCAACAAACAAACCACACGTACCTACAGATCTAAAATTTGGATTGTCTTTAAATTTAAATTAAACTTTATTTTTCTTACCTCCTACTCTTAATATATTTTGAAATCTTGCTCCAAGATCGTTCCTGTATTTGATTTAATATTCAGCTTGGGACCTAAACTGCTTCTTTACTTTAGTTTCCGTATTTTAACTACTTCTATTTTATCTACATACAATAATATTTGGAAAAAACTCCTAACCTAAGTTTGTCCTATTTATCCTTCTTATTTTTTATCTATCCTAATAGTTGGTCCGCCCCGGGTATGTATCATCCCCGGTACCCCCACTGGGCGTCCTACCACTGTCACCAGATGGTAGAAGTCCCAGCCGTAATGGGCATCCTCCTATCCGCCACCCGGGGAGGCGCCCTATAAGAGATTTCGCTCTACCCACTATCTGTTATACTACCACCTATGGACTTATATGAACAGGTGAAATTAGATCATATTCAAGGACGTTTGGCACAAAATTTTGCAGTTCTTAGATCAAAGTAAATATGGATCCAGCCTTCCTTAAACAAATAGTAATTTTTATGTATGTAACTTATGTTTAACAGGTTCATAACAGAACATTACTAGATAATTGAGGTTTGTTTAAATGGGTTTGAAGCTTAAGAACTGTCATACTTGTAAGAAATACAGCAGTGTAAGTATGCAGTATTTCCCTCGGAGTAGGCGGCGAGCTTATTGTATTGGGGTATTTTCTCAGGAGTCTTACTTCCACTTCGGACTATCCGAATGTAATTACATTAATAGGGTAGGGATTCATTTTTTAAGTTAGCGATATGGAAAATAGAAATTAACAGTAATGTACCCTCATTTGCATATAGGGAACTTGTAAAATCATTTAGAAAAATTAATCTTCCACACAGCCAGCCAGGATACGATACCCGATCTCCGCGGCAAAGGCAAGCTTGACGTGTAGCCACGTGCGAGTTTCCTGTAATTAATTGTGAACTAAACAGCTTTACGCTTCAGACTCACTAATGACCTGCAAGAAGGAGATAAGTGAAGTTTTGAAATGGTTTCGTTAAAATATTAAGATGTAATTATACCAACACTTTTGGCCACGCGGACAAAGGCATCAGTTTGGGTTTGCTGCACCACGACCAGGAGGTTGAGGTTAAAATTACAAATGAGAGTACTGATTCCCCCCGCCTCACCCTCTATATGATCTCTAAACCTTCTTCCGTTAAAATTCTGCTACGATTCCAAAAGTATAAATAAGCGGATCGCCCGGACTTGACGCAGTGCTTAAAGCACTATAGGCCTATATCCAAAGATAAAATAAAGTGAAAGTAAAGAAAAAAAGGATTTTATTGTTTCCGCTTGGAATCGAACTGGGAACTCTGTTTACCATGACAATGAGGGCAATGTCCATGTCACTATAATTGGACACTTTATGGAAGATTTATTATATTTTTCCATCAAAAGAGAAAACCAGTCTCTGCCGTTTTTATTTTAACTCAAGACTTCCAGCAATATTTTTTATATTTAATACGGTAACGAAACTCACCAACACGCATCGGTGGACACGCGAGCTAAGGCGTCAAGCCTCGTCTGGTCTCAATTGTTGAGTGACGGGGAGGTCAAAGCGCAAATCCTCGTTTTGGTGTACTGAGAGTAGTTTTTCCTGAATGTTTATTCTACTATCGCTGCACGCAAACATGGACACATTTCTACCGTCTTCCTCCTAAGCGGATAGGCCGGTTGGGTGATAAGACGCGAAGCGGGGTGAGAAGGGAGTGAGGACTTGAGAATGCATTTTTAAACTTGGACAAAACGTCTCTTATAAAAACGAAATAGTTTTATATCTATTTGATCGCTTGCTTTTGTGTTATGTAATCCATGTGTGGAGGAGCTAGTGTGGTGACGCACATATCGCACACACACGTAGGCCCGGTGCCAACCAGCCCCATAGACCCCCGCCAAGCAAGTGAAAGTGTCCACAGTAACCGGGTGAAAGTCTTCCGACCAGAGGATCGACAGCTTGTCGTTATCGATGACAGAAAAACCCGCATCACCGCGGATACAGCACACTTTTCATTGGAAAAGGCTTCTAAAACATATATGCAGATTTTTTTTGTGACAAAACTTTATAACATGTTACTATTTTGTTACTGATAATTTATATCAAATGTAACAGTTACAGATCACATGACCTAACGCCTTAAAACGTGAACTTAATAGTTATAGAGTAGCCTTTTTAATTGTCAGATAACCCGCTTTTGTGGCCATATAGTCTAAGGAGCTAATCTCGAAATAGAATAAACTGCCGAAGACGGAAACCTTGAGGTTCGGTCAGTGTCGGGTGTACGGAGGGTGTTTTTCCACTTACCCTCCACGCAAATGCAAGTACACTTCCTCTAAATTCCAACTCTTTAATCCCTAACATATTAGAGTAATTGGTAAATATGCATACAACCCGAAAGGGTAGTAGACTAAGATGTGGTGATGAAAAAAAAAAGTGTAAGATATGAAAATGGGAGTGAAGGTAAACACTGTCAGCTGCTCTTGTCAGTTGCCAGTGATGTGTTCTGTCCTTACTCCCTCCATGTTATTGCGGGTGCATTTCCTCCTAAGTTACCAATCTCTACGCCTTATGCCCCAAACATACGGGTGATGTTTTTGTGCTTTCGAGAGAGAAACTTTTATTGGAACAATGATGGCAGCTATCAAGGAATAAACAGTGATGTAATTAATGACAAAATTAATATACTCCACATATTCACAGTAATTATTTTTGAAAATGATGTGTGTTTGAAAATAGTGAAAAGTTTTATTTATCTTTAAAAACCATTCGGCATATGTCTTTAATCATAAATATAGCTACTAAATTAATTTAATTTAAGCAAGTTGCCTTAAACTAATTTTCAAAACACAAATATGTTTACTTTTGTTTGAAAGACAAGAGATTGTTGTAAGTGTTGTTAATGTAGGAAAACTTGTCTCTTTTCTTCGCATGAATCTGAAGTTTATTTAACCATGAATAAAAAATTAGAAGAGTCTCCAACATCAATAACTTATGCACAGGTTCTACTGATAGTTACTTATTTTGCTAATAATCACCATGATTGTCAGTCGTTCAAACAGTATGAGTTTTTTTAGCACCACATCTTACTACCTGTTCAGGTTGTATGCCTAGGTACTAATTATACTAATGAGTTAGGGATGAGGAAGGTTGAATTTAGAGGATGTGTACCCTGTCCTCGGAAATATAGTCTATTGCAAGAGTGATGCCTTAGACCACATGGCCACCAAAGCAGGTTGGCAATAGATGACTATTAGTTCAAGAAGAACTATCCTCGATACACCCAGCTGGGAATCGAACCCCTACCTCTCCATCACCAGAAGAACAAATTAGATGAACATGAAATTTAGTCCCAGTGTCCACCAATACTGCCCATAACTAAAAAAAAGATCTAATACACAAAGTCCCCAAAAATGTTTAGTTTCAAAGGGGGTGAATTTTTAAATTGGGACTAAAATTATGATAAAAAAAACTATAGCTTATTCTAACTAGATTAATTTGAATTAACAATTTACATCCCTAAAATCTAACGGCTTCAATTGAAGCTGTCATTACAAAATTGAGGCGTGATGTATCAATGGAAGTCAAATGTATTTACTATACTAAATAAGTGATTATCTAACAGTGGCGGCTCATATCTAAAATTAGTGCGGGTGCTGCTCCAGAAATTGTTTAGCCTTTGTTTTAAAATTGTGTAAAAGGAAAAAAAAATTATAAAAAGAAAATTTATTCAGAAACAGGAAATTGATAAAATCTTAACAAAAAAAAAACTTTTTTACTTGCTTTAACTTAAATTGTTACAGTTCAAGCTTTATCTATTTATTTAAAAATAAAATCCATTATTCTTGTTTTAATATGTGCAAAAAGTTCAATAATTTTCTCCTTGATTTCTGGATGACAATTGAGGAAATTTTTCTCCATTGAAAGTACTGCAAGTGCATTTAGTCTTTCTATTAAATAAAAGAACCGCAAAAAAAATGAATCAAATAGAATATCTGGAAGAAGAATAATAATAATATAACTCTACACTTTAACACATTCAAGAATATGGTACACGGTTTTAGAGCACAACATATGCTGAGTAAGAAAAAAACTTCCTTCCATAATCACGCCAGAGCCGGCACTGCGAGAGCAACAGTGCTCTCTACCTGGCAGCCCCACCTTCCTCCCCAGCCCCCACCTATGTGTGCATGCACACAACAGTCATGCACCACGTCACTGGCACTGTGAAGCACACAGTTCCATACTAAGATTTTTGTATCTTTTTCATAAACTGGGGGATGGCTACTGAAGTACTGACATTAAGCTTAAGGAATATATATTGTACTACAAAAATAAATAAAGAATCAAAGAAAAAAGCACTCACTATATTAAATGTTATCGATAATATAAAGTGGAAATAGGGGGTGCTGCAGTTCTGCAGTGCCTATACACGAGCCACCATTGTTATATACCTCATCAATATAGCGATATATATATGAATAGTCATTATACTTTAATTCAATGTTTACCACCACTAGAACCCATCTAAATTATTTGAGAAGATTTGAGTAGTCCCTGCAGGGTTGAAAGGAGCTTCCTTACCTGAGCTTTGAGACGAGTTGAAGACATTTAGAAAGTTCAATTTAATAGAGTTGTATATTTAAAATAAGGTAACAATTTGTTCACATTAAATTTGCATTTCTCTATTTGATTAAAAAACCCTACATCCGAAGTTATGTAATTTAAAAAAAATAATCAAATATGGAGTTAGCTAATTTTCAACGATGTTTCATGCGTGCCTCAGTTCTGAGATCAAAAGCATACATGGTTAGAAACATAGATCTAGCATTCCTCAAACAAAGTCTGCAATAAACCGTTTTAATATAATTAAAAAAAAAAAATTTAGTCGCAGCGCTGCCATTACCAAGAGAAATACATTAATGTGAGAATATTTCCCTTCAAGTAGGATGTTCATGCGAGTTATATTCAAAATTAGATTATATTTTAATCTTGTTTTTGGCGGTGGGTTTGTAAGGTATTTTAACACTATTCTGTCTGTTTGTTTATCTGAAGCCCAGACAGGTTGGAGTCTTCTTCTGAATCAAAGAGAGGCATGAAGGAAGAGTGCAGTACCATTGCGTGTAGAAAGCTCTATAAGGTTTGTAACAAAACACTGACTCCTGAATCAAAGAGAGGCGTGAAGGATGAAGGAAAGGTGCAGTACCATTGTGTGTAGAAAGTTTTAGAAGGTTTGTAACAAAGCACTCTATGCTAGATAAATATTATCCATAAGGTACCTTAGCTCCACTCCTTACAGACACATTGAGCTGTTAAAACATAGTTTGTATCAGGCATTTTTAAATGAATTTGATATAATTACTCAGTATCGTGGAGGAAACTTAGTAATGTGGCATGGTCATCCTGAGTTGGTAATTCCATCATGTGTGTTATTGGGTCGTGTGACCAATTAATTCATATTTATAAATTAAGTATTTAGTAAAGTGTTTTGACTTTTAAATAAAGGTCTTATTAACATTTTCAGAGTAGATTTTTATTAGTTGTTAAATAAAATGCCCAACACACCTCAAAACTGTTGTCACAAACGTGATATAACATAGCCCTACTAAAAAAATTGTTGGAAAATTATTCATACTCTTGTAAAAAAATTCCCTTTTGTTCTAAAACATACCTAGTGAAAAGCTTTCTTAAAAAATGTGTTTCATATAAAATAATATTTTTTTTATTAAGGCTTCAATAAATATATTTTTATATAGTAATGATGTTAAAATCCCTAAAATGTTTTCATTAGAAAAAAGTTTGTTTATTATGTGTTTACAAATTGTTTTTATAAAAAAATAAAATGTTACAGATAATGCGAAACTCACTCAAACACTCAAGATCATGTTTTATTCCACGGATAGCTTATTTAGCTGACACATCTCGAACCATGCGTTGCATTGTGGTATGGTTTTCTGTATTCTTCATTAGAATAAAAGAGTGGCATTGAGACCAGTGAATACATTTCATAATATTTTCAAAAAATTAAAAAGAATTGAAAAATAAATAGTTTTAAAATGAAAAGAACTACATATTTCACTGCTCACAATTTTTTTTTTGCCAAGTAAATAATGCGGAAAAACTCACTTCAATTAAATTTTTTATTTGAGCATAATCAATAATCATAATGCAACTAATATCTCAGTTGATCGAGTGTGAGATGGGCGACTACGAACCTATTGAGAAATGTTCATGTTTACAAACTTTTTAAATAATAAATAACAAAACAAATATAAGCCCAGAGCCCAATATAGTAAACAATTTGTTTTTAACAAGCAACAAAAACGAGTTTCTTAATTCAGACAGTTATAAGTAATCACAGCTGGGTTGAGTTAAAAACAAATACCAAAATAAACATGCTAAGAAATAAATGACAAAATATTTAAATTAACATGCTAAGAAATGAGTTTTTGACAAAATATTAGTTAATAATTTAATTATTAACATGGAACAAAATTGTAACTTACACTGTTTGTGCCAGTTTAATGTGATTGTGTAGTATGTACTACATTCAGTTCTTGACTTTCGCACATTGTAGTTTGAAAAGCTAAGAATATAAAATTCAAACTTTCATACTTTTACAGTTATTTTGCACATTTTACTACCCAGTCAGGCTATCTGTAGTTAATTACACTAGTGGGATAGAAATTAGAAAGATATAGTTTAAAAATCTAACTGCATTTGCACACAGGGAGAAGGTGGAAAGCATTTAGGGAAAACCATCCTCAGTATACCAGAGTGGTATTTGAACTCTGACTTCCCAATTTGTAGTAAAAATCTCTGGATGAAACTGATTATTTAGTTTGAGTGTCTACCAATAAGGGCTATAATTTTGTTGACCATTTACACATTGTAGTGGGTCTTTATCATTACTCAGCTACAAGAATATACAATTTCACACCCGCACCAGTGGTCAGATGATCTAAGGTGAGCACAAGACTTACTTCAAAGAAGGTAGAAGTTTGAATCTTAGCAAGATGCGCTGGAGGTGTTTTCTCCATCCTCTCTCTACACTAGGTCAAGGTGCACTTCCTCCAACAAAAGCCTCTTTATCAACCCCTCTTGGCTTAAACCATTAACACAGTCATGTTAAATGTAATAAAAAATATGTTGCTATTTGAGTTTCAATTGTATCAATGTTTTCCATATATGATCAATGTGGTTTTACCATCCATCCTTCATGATGGCTCAAGTGCATTTTCTCTAAGTAGCCCTTCCAACCCCTAACCTTTGGAATATTTAATTAATAATGTTTGTGTTGAGCATCCTATTAATAAAATCAAGAGTATTACCATACCTTGACCAACTCAATTTCTTGCATCTCTCACTATGGCTCTCCCTGACATTTAACTTACTTGACCCTGATTGCAGCCCTGAGTTTGGCCGAACGACTTCTAGGATTTCTATCAACTTCCTCCATAGTCGGGATTAGAACGTGTTTGTAGATGGGTTCCCAGTCGGATTCGAGAAGATTGTCCACAGCCTCCCTGTCGTGCCACAGAGCCTGACTCATGTATCGAAGTGGCAAGGGGTTTATGGCATTGTCAATGATGTTTCCAGACAGATGGCGTTTCACAATACGATCCTCCAGCGAATGAAACGTAAGGGTCACCAGTTTCCCTTCCGTTTTAAGGTACGCTAGGGAGACTAGCATGCCATAGTTCAGCTCATTCATTTCATTATTTACAAATATCCTCAGAGCCTGGAAAGTCTTTGTAGCAGAGTGTGTTGGCCTCTGTAACTTATCTGTCCTTTGGTCAGTCTCACAAACAGAAGCGACCAACTCTTTTAATTCTTGGGTTGTTTCTAGCCTTTTGAACAAGTACCGTGCCTCAATGATAGCTCGAGCGATTTTCTTGGATTGCTTCTCTTCACCATAAATTCTTAATATCCTAGCAATATCCTCCTCATCAGCGTGAGCTAAGATGTCTGCTGCTGTGGGGGCATTAGGAAAGCGGTTTCCATCCATCCTCATGTCCAAAGGTCCATCTTTACTTATGGAGAAACCTCGTTCTGCAATGTCGAACTGCATCGAGGAGCAGCCAAAATCAAACATAATCCCATCAATGGAGTTTTGTCTGACGCCTTGTGATGATAATAGCTGTGGCAACTCACTGAACTTCCCTAACAGTGGGGTAACTTGTCCCGGGAATTCGTTGGAGAGTTTATAGGCGAGAGAATGTGCAAATGGGTCCCTGTCTAACACAAAAAGTTTAATATTGGGTGTTGATTGGAGGAGCTTACGACTGTGTCCTCCAGCACCAAACGTCATGTCAATAAAGACTTGCCCGGGACATGGTTGAAGACTGCTTAGGACCTCCTTCACCATAACAGGGACATGCAGACTGTCATAAGGCAAATTTTGTGATCCAGATACTTCTACAGAGAAATTTAACATACCTAAAGAAAAGTGTCTATGCTGGCAAATACGCCTAGATACAGCAGCAATCATTTTTCTTTCTTGTTAAAGAGCTTAGAGACGAAACTTTTATCTTCTTCCTCAAGTTTTTTTAGGAACTCTGTTGTCAAAATAGAGTGGCACTCACTAACGCTCAGGCCACTGGAGGAAGAACTCAGCACCCTCTTGTATAGTTGGCTGTGGTGGTTGTCTGCCAGTCTCTTCAAGCTTGCGTGGATCCTCTCACACTCAGCATCATTGGCTTTGGTCACGACTCCAGCGCTGAACCCTAGCTTCACTCGCTCCCGAATATACTCGCCCAGGTCCCTGTTGATATTCATAATTAAACAGTTGGAACTATTTTATTGCCTATTGATTCAATACAGCCAGCTGGAATTCACATTTCAACCTACCTTCACAGGCAAACCAGAATAGACCAACTTAACACACATAGTCCACATGCTCACTGATGTCCATCTTAAATTTATTCTTACACATGTTCACTTATCCTCAACATATTTATATATGATGTGTACCAATTTCAAATTTGCTATCAAACTCTGGAGAGAATTTCTAAATTTACATTTTAAATTTAACTTAGCCTATTATTTTTAACTAATAAAAACATATTTTAAAAGATAAACCAATGAGTTTGAAGTGTAAAACTTTAAGTATAAAAACTGGTTTAATACGATACTCGGACCATCATCAGTGGCACATAATGTAAGGTTTGTTAACAATAGAAATAGTATATAGATACAATCACCTCTGATTATAATGAACCTCTACGGACTCGGATATTTTGTTCATTATGTCCAAAGTTCACTACCAATTTTTTTAAATCAGAAAGTAGTGGGTTAGTGACAAACAAAATAAGAGTTTGACTACAATAATGCTTTATTGAAATCTATTAATTAATGTATCTTAGAAAAATCGGTTATATGCTGTTGTTTAGTGTACACTGTTTTGAATACAATTTTATCCAGATCCCCCTCTAAAGTCTGTGCTTTTTCCACAGGCCTACTTGATTCCTCACTATTCATGCATTTAAAAAACTAAACTGAGTAGAAAAATCTATTATTTTTGAGTTTCACATACTCTCTTGGATAAAGGGATTAGTGAAAACAATTAATAAATGGCCACAGACTGTCATTCACTGTCCTGTAACTCCTGTTGTATAAATACATCTCAGAAGAATGTCTTCCTTTGCTTACCACAAACAAAGGTATTAAAACTTAAGCCAGGTCAATGAGTAGTGACTGTTTAAGCTCAACACTCCCCCTCCACATTCCATACTTTTAGTCAAGCTTTGTGCTACCTAATCAAGAACTAAGGTAGATAATCGGTGTCTTAACAGCTAACAAACAGCTAAACAGCTAAAAATATGTTTTAAAGAATTATGAGGTTTGAATGACATTTCTTATTGAAAGTTTAAATTTTTCTGTTCCCTAAAAATGAAGTCGAGGGTTCATTATAAACAATTTTTTTAACAGACATTGAAATGCCTGTGGGTTAGGAGCAATGAATTAGGTTCACTATAGCCGAAAGTTCACTAAAACCAGAGTTGACTGTATTGTGTAGAACCATGTTTTAAAATTTATCCAAAATGGTTGTATTCAAATAGGCTTGAATATTATTGTGTTGTTGCCTTTACAAATACACTCTCTCCATAAAATTTTGATGGAAAACTATGTATATGTCACCGTCAATGTGTGAAATCCAGGTGTTCTATAAAATGCCTAGGCTTTCTATATAATGCCAGAGTGGGTTTGACAAAGTATGAAATAAACAAGTTTTGCTATTTTATTTCATACTTATTTCAAGTTATTTGTCTTTTTAAAGTCCTGAAATATGTTATCAATTCCGTTTTCTTGCAGGTTCCCCTAATTCCTAGGATTTAAATTGCTCATGTTAGGTTATTTTAGAATTGGGTAGTTTGGTTGGGTTAGGTTAGGTATTGTTCTCGATAATATATAATGACTGGTTATTCTATAAATTTCCTATGAAAAATATGAAATACAATAGCAAAACTAGTTTATTTCATAATTTTCCATAACCACTTAGGAATTATATATAAACCCTATGCATTTTAAAGAATGCCTGATTTACACACATTGCTGTTAACATATATAGGTTGTTTTAAGGTACCTGGATCCATCCTTGGGATCTCAGTGGAGCTGCCGGTGCTTACAAACGCTCTTCTTAGAAGCTATGCTTATCACCATCTTATAAACGATCTTATCTTTATTTACATTTTAAAATCTTTAAAATTAATTTGTATATATTTTAATTAATTACATTAACTTAAATATAGGCATGATTATTTAAAAAGTAGTGAAAAAACTTAGGAAAACTATCTAATATATTTACATTTTAAAACTTTTAAATTATATTTGTAAGTATTTTAATCATTAGGCATAGAAGGAAAAGGCCTAGTACACATTTTAGGCCATATAAGAATTTTTTCTTTTATTATATTACAAATAAGTCTATTTTCTTAAGCCCGATTATTTGATAGGAGTCTACATAATAATGAAGACGGTACCGTAAATCAAATAATAGCCACCAAAATCTATAAAGTCTGATAGTTTTGAATTATTATACTAGCCCTAAAACAAAACTGTGTTAACACATTATCTTTTGTGTTGCATGGCATCTTTTCTTAATTATCAGGTTAACATTAAATTGTTTTATCAATATTACTCAAAATTGTAGTTATTTTAATATCAACATTAATCAATTTGCGAATGTTAGATTGGATTAAGTTTGCCATGTAGGAATCATGATAATAAACATTTAACTAATGCCATTAAAATTACTAATTTTCTGCCAAAATATCAACCATGCCATTTTAATATATTTATTGTGGTCTTCCTAGTTGTCATTAATTTGTGTGATAGTTTACTTCATGTTATTTCATTAGAAGACGTTCAAGAGGTTTTTAAAGAAGTTAAAAGAACAATAAATAGTTACTCATTTGCAAGAGTTGTTTAATAGGTACTAAAAAAGGGGATAAGTGGTTGTTGTACACAGTGTTTACATCTTTATAGAAATAATAAATTGAGTTTGAGATACAATATGGCCAATCCAAAAAAATTGTAATATAATAAATTAAATTAAATATATATGAAATCAAACATGAATGACTAGCGATAAAATGGCTATTCATCACTAAGAAATAGTGCATGCCCAGCCCACCAAATGGGATTTAGTTCCTTTGGAGGAACTTAGTGGCATTTGTCACAATAACATAATCGGTTCGCTAGTTTTGTCCTTTGTTTCAAAGTATTTTGAAGTTTTCAGCGAGTATTTATTTTTGGACAGAAATTAGATTTGACACGTGAATAGAGTCGGGTACCGAATCAAATCTATTTTTAATTTAAACATTGTATCATGTGTGTAACATTTCAGTGTGCAGTTACATATGCATCTATCTGTAGACTTATATTGCTTTTGTTTTGTAAAAATTACCGAAAAGTTCAAAAAAAAAGTGCAAACTCAAGTTGAGCAAGGTTGTTATAACAGGAGGGAGGGGGAATTTATCCCCCAGAAAATGTATTCCCTCCTCCCTACTAGAATAAGATCGCCCCCTATCTGGATTTATTTGACACCCCTCTGATATTCAAATTATGCTGAAAAATAGCCTTTATCGAACTGGTGGAAGAACAATTCAAATAGCTTCTAAAATAGGCATATATTTTTCTAAACATTTTTAAGCAAAAATCACTCTAAATAGTTTTTTCCAAAATTGTATTAAGGGGGACCACTCCAAATAATTTATGGCAAAAAATAGTTTTCACAACATTTTCGGGAGAGGTTCATTCAAAATAGATGCTAGAGGTAATCAAATTTCAAAATATTTATGGGGAAAGACAACTACAAATAGCTTATTTAAATATAACTAATTAAGAAAAATTCAGACAAAGGTCACTCCAAATATCTTTCAGGGGTATCTGATTTTCAAACATTTGACAAGGTTATGGTCCCCAGGACCCTCTTTGGTTCTGGGGTAAAAGTCCATCAAAAATACCTTCTTTTTTTTCCAATTTAACTCCTTAGACAAGGTTTTGCTGCCACTAAAATCTAATATAATAAAGAAACGGGGGTCTACGCATTTCCCCCAGTTTGAGCACCTGGAAGAACTGCCAACTGGGATACTTGTGCCAGTGTACATACTATTTAATTAGAAGACGTTAAAATTGTTTTTAAACAAGATGATAACAGAATAATTATGGTTTAAAGTGTTAATTAATTTTCAAACAGATAAGGTCTAGGTTTATTAGGATGGACTAGTAATCTCACCCTATATAATTCACCTTTAAGGTGAAAACCTTTATAGTTTTCAAAATAAAATCTACAATCAATCTAAAAAGTGTGACTATTGAATAAATCATATTATTGTTTTTATAAAAACTTATTTATTTTATGACAAAGAAAAAATACTAAGTTCCTAGGCCTAAGTATACACTCGTAAGTTACGCACTTTCCCCGAATTTTGTTTCGAAAGAGATAGATTTGGCTGAATTGATTTTTTAGTTTTTCCTCTGGACCAAAGTGAATATCAAATCTAACCTATAATAATGTGTACTATTTATACTTACTTACCTTCCCTTTTTAGTGCTATCAACTGGCCACTGCTCCAATAACTTTAAAAAGTTTCTATAATGTTTAGCCATCTAATATACAGACAATTAATTGCCTTCTATTATGAGCAATATAAAAATAATGTTATAATAATTACATTTATAAAAAAGAATAACAGGCTAAAATTTTGCTTATTTTATCTTATATAAAAACTTCTGCAAAAGTTTCTACTTTCTATGGGCAAGCAGAGTGACAACATATAATATTTAAAGGTAGTATTAGTTTAAAAAAATCCCTTTGGAAAGCACTAATATCAAGTCCTATTTCATGTTGTTCAAATGTATATGGCGGTAGTGTAGGTATCACAAACTTATGAACATAATCGTTTGGACATTGGCGAAGGGGTGATACCATTTCAGGGAAGGGGGGAGGAGGGGTTCAAACGGGCACATTTGGGAAAAGAGGGTGTGAAGTAAATTAACTTAAGCTTTAAAAATCATGTGTAAAATAATATTTTAGCTGTAGCCTTAAAGGGGCGTTCAAGTATTACGTAAGCACATCTTTGGCCATTCTTAACCCCTCCCCCTCCTTGTAAGTAAAAATGTCTAACCCCACACCCCTCTCGCTACGTAGGATTTGTAGACTTTTCTTTCATTTGTTCGCAGGAATAATCCTTCTTTTTTTCTTGCAATTTCGCTCATCGACTGAAAAGGCAGTAAGACGGGAGGATAGCCCAAAATTTAAAATTCGTGCAATTTATAAAATGATGATAGTTGTTAACATAGAGGTGTGAATTAATATTGCAAATTAATTGTCAATTAACGTTGGTAGGTATACAATTAATTTAAATTTATTAGACAGGTAAAATTAAAACAAGTTATAACATTTAAACTTATTAAACCGGTAAAATTAAACAAGTTCTAACATTATAAAAGTTTAAAATTTTAATTTACTTTCAATTTAAGTTATTACAAAGAGTATTATTAGTGAATACATGCATATTATATTTATTAAAAAAAAACCTAAACTTAATTTAATCCAATGACCAAGGTCCTTAAATCTACATCTTAACAGTTTCAATTATCCTGTTTCTATTTAGGAGGTCATTCAAGATTTGGCTAAATTCTATAGGCTTCTCCACTTCTTCCTTGTTTAGCCACTCAGCATCTTCATTGCTGCCCAAGGTCCAAGCGGCTTGCGCCCTCCCTCAATTTTACCTGTCTTTCTCTGTCTTACGTAAGCATTGTTCTCACCCTCCCCAACCCCCCTGTCAGTAAAAATAAGCAAATCTTGAACCCCTCCTGCACTAAGATGATTACGTAATACTTGAACACCCCCTAAAGATGAAAATCAGCACGTCTTGATTCCATTTCAAAGCACCTTACAACTTCCTCAAACTCTACAGAAATTTCAAAATCCCCGCTGAGAAGTGCAAGTCTCGTCAAATGATCACTTCCTGTGGTCTTTTTTTATATAAGACTTCAAACGCTTAGGTTTACAAAAGTACATTCAGGTATTGCTGTTGATACTTAAAGCGTAGCTGTTAAAATTGCAAGCCAATTCCAAATTTGGAAAAAGTCCCAGCTACACTGTAATAGCGCTTCAATAGCAGTCGGCATTCTATCTTTTTCATTCACTCTAACCCTCTTTGCTTTTCAGATGGGGATCTCAACATAACATATACTTGTATTAAGAAACATAGCACAATATAAGTTAACAATCTAATATAACTCTAATTTCTCTAAGTCAATACCTACTATTCGATTAGGGATTAATTTTTGTAGGGAATATATGAGGCATCTCTGTGTTGAAAATCAATCCCTGGTATGTTGAGGGATATTATCAAAGAAACGAATCAATACAGTCCTCCTTAAATAAACTTCAATTGTGGACGCGGTTGTATGTGTCGCGATGGCACTGCTTATCAACAACATGAGAAATTTGCATTTCTTCCCTAATTTCACTCAGTATTTACTCATATTAGGTAAATATCATATGAAACTCATCAGCCAATTCGGTGACCATGAAATGAAGGACATAAATCTCAATGTCTACATGTTCCCATGTAACAACTGAGTCACAGTCAATTCGTTGTACATACGTACAAAGTGGAAGTGTGATAGAAAATACTTTTGATCTCATGTTCCATGTTGTAACGAACTATCCTTTCACAACCGTAGCTAAAAGTTTGTGCGCTCTCTGAGAGTTACTTAGTTTAGTTCCCCCGTTAACTTTTGTAATGTATGCACAATTGGAATTTACATTTCTTGAAACCTGGCAATTGAATCATGTTTTTGCACCCATCTGATCTCTCACATTGCAATGAGTGGTGCATGTTTGTTATCAGGCACGTGTTTCTTTATTTATCCATTAAGATCTCATAACGTTGGGGTGATAATTTGGTATGTACACCAACTGATGTAACTGTTCCTATACAGTTTCTAATCAGCTTAGCATTACAGGCATTAGTTAAAGCCAAATTCAATGAATGGGCATTGCAATTTACATCAAGGCTACGAGGTTGTATGTCTTATAAGAGATTACGGCTTAAAAACATGCATCTATAATCAATTAGGAAAGTGACCTAGACACAATATTTAAAGTCTAAAACTTACACCATTGATGCAAATAAAGGTTTTCGTATTTCTGGTCGGGGAAGAGGGGGCGAGGGTCAGAGGAATGCCTCTAAATTTAATTATCTTAATTATTTTTAATGCTAATGCTTTTAAAATATAATCTTTTCTACAGTGTCATATTTATTTCATAGGCAAATAAATTTAAATTATTTTAAATTAATAAGAAATTAATTTATCATAGTTGATATTATGTATCTGACTAATAAGCTCCTTTTTTGATCATTTCAATTATTTTCCATATTCACCATCTTACTTAAACCCATAAGATGAAAACTAAGTAGTTCAGACATCTCTACAATATTTGAATTGCGCGCGTGTTAATAGGCAGAGATACTAGCAATTTTTGCTTTAATGTCTGATCACTGGAACAAAGGTGCAGGTAAACTCATATATCTTAGGGCCCTTTTATACGGGCGTTTTGTGTCACGGTGACACGGTGTCAAGAGCTTTATTGGAGTTTGGCAGTTTGCTTTTATACACGCAACATTATGTTAAGCGTCATGAAAAAGGTGGGATGAAATGAAAAACAGAATCAGGGTTGCCAGTCTCATCTTTTATATCATGATAGATCCTTTTTTTATTTACCTTTTATTGAAAGAACTTTGTAAAAAACTGCGTAAGAGGATCTTTGTGCATCTAATAAACATCGCAAGGTATTTCTAGGGAGCGTGATAATAATCTATACCAGAAACTTAGGAATGATGACCAAAAGTTCTTCAATTACTTTAGGATGTCAATTACTTAATTTGATGAACTCCTGTTCAAATTTAAAAGAACACTGGCAACAAACACGGCTTTGACGGAAGGAATAGGATTTCCGCCTGAAATAGTTTCAATGCAAACTTTTTAATAAAACAGTAACGTTAATTATCTTAACTGAAACCAAAACCAATTAATAAATTAAATAAAGTGCTACTATTTTAACTAAAATAAAGTTATAATATTTTCATATGTACAAGGGGCACGCTTTTCGTTCCTCCTAGTTTTATTGTTTGAAATTTCTGGGGTAATAAAGACAACTTTTTTTTTTTATCAAAACCTTGTGAAAATAAACAAACATTGATTGATTCTTATTATTTTTAAAACTGTAGGATCACAAATATTGTAAATCTAGTTGTGGAACTAGCTTAAGGTAAATATTCTGACTATACAAACACTAAAATATACCCTGGAGGGAAATTCCTCCTAGTCTACTAAATTTCCCTTCTCAGAATGTCTGTTATCTCACTCATCTATAATTATTACTTCAAAGTGG
>CABFOV010000163.1:56037-76737 GCA_902141375.1 Timema poppense | reverse complement strand
GTACAGAAGATGGCCATTGAAGTATCAAGGTCAACAACTGAGTAAACTGGTTTTGTTGATGAAGGGAAGAATGTCAAGGCTTAGAATATTTCTTCCAGGCCTGGAAATGTTATGGAAGTTCTCATTTTTCCAATCTTGTCCTGGAAATTCCTTTAACCCCCCTTTTTTAATATACAGGCCTATACATACATACATACATACATACATACATACATACATACATACATACATAATCCTGCTGTTCTATTATGAGGTGGGCAAAAAACTGTACATATAGTTCAAAAAACAACTTCATGCTTAATGCATCCTCACCAACTTTCTCCACACTTCTCTAACCTTGCATACTTCCTTCGCTTCAACATCCACACACAGTCATACATGGTCATTTATTCTTAAAACTTTTAATGTTTCTCCTTTTCACACATTCATCTACAACATCTAACCACATTTTACATGACCAATCCCTTTCTTTTGATCCACACACTCTACCTACCTTTATACTTGCTTCTTCATTCAATCCACACTTATCTTCAGAACATGTCCAGAACATTTCATTCTATTCACATTAAAAACGCACTCCTTCAGCACCCACTCATTACTGATTGTCCATACAAGTTTTTCCACCTATGATTCTTAGATATCTCACACCATTTGCATTTACCTTGCTCTTGTGTTTTTATTGACAAACCCACGCTTCACATCCGTATAATTTTGGTGTGAACACACTTTTATATACTGTCATCTTTGACTCTTTTGATACTACTTCATTCTTTGCAATAGTCCACATACATACAACAGCTACTTTCTGAGATTCATTCACCCATCTGTTGATTTCACCATCTATCCTCCCATTTTTACAGAACATTCTGCCCAGACACACAAGACCATTCACTTATTCTAACAGTTTTCCATTTACACTAAGTTGACAATCATTCTCGGATCTGTCCCTAACAAAAACCAATACCATAGCTTTGAAGACATTTAAACGAAGATCCATTCTGTATGTCGCCACACTCAACCTTCCTGATCCCTAATACATTAGTGTAATTAATACATAGGCGTGTAACCGAAACAAGTAGTTAGACGCGATGCAAATAAAAATATATATATATATTTGTTAATATTTTAATATAGTTAGTTAATATTGCTTTGTTTTAGGTCATAAACTCATGTTTGGCTAAGTTAGTAAAAAGTATATAGTTCAGCTTAGCTTTTCTACAGCCTACAATATGTATTCAAAGAAAGGATTGTGTATCTATTGTCTTGGTTATTATAGGGGTAAAAGATTTTTTATTTAGCATCAAGTTTATAACCATTTGGGTTGTACACACATGTATTAATTTTGTCCTAGGGATAGGAGAGGTTGAATTCGGAGAAAGATTTTAAGCAAATATAATTTTTTTCCCCAAGACTCTCTTATTGTTGCATATCTTAACCTCAATGAGGTTCATGTACAAGGAGCCAGGCTTGCAAAATATTGGATTGCTGTTATGGAGCTCAATGTTCGAATCTCATTTAAGTGACCTTGGAGGATGGGCTTTCCATCCATCCTCCACATTTTGAATGCACTTCCTCTTAACTAGCATCCTTATCCCTACTTCTTAAATTAAACTGTTAATAACAACCGACCCGCTTTGGTGGATGCATGGTCCAACATGCTAAACTTGTGTTAGACTAGACTGCCAAAGACGGGGAGATTGTGGTTCGATCCTGGCCGGGTGCACTAAGAGTGGTTTTTATCTATATTGTTTTTCATTCCCCCTCCACACATAATCGTGTTGATGGATTTCCAAGGGTAGTGGTTAATGTAGACTTGAGATCCTGCTGCATTACCTTATAGTCCCATTCATCGAACAAATGTTGGCTGTGAATACAAACTTGGATAACATTGACTATTTATAAAAATACTGGTATACCCTTCAGGCGGCTGTTAACATTGTAATTTATAATGTATGTTTATCAAAGAATAATTTAATGTATAATATATGCTCTTAAAGGATTAATGTTGTAGGATAAAACATTCATTCTTTCTTGTTTTTAATTTAATGTATTTATTAAAACAAAAATCTAAATATATCCCACCTCCTTTCTCTTCCAACTGACAACCCCATCAGCCACACCCTGCACATGATTATTGTATACTGCACATCCTTATTGTATGAAGGGAGATTGGGGAATAACTTTTGAAAAAAACCCACCTTACTAAACTCTTCCAAGATTTGAAATTTGACCCGTCTTGGTGGCGTAGTTAGCTAACGCGCTAGTCGTGTTGAGCTCGACTGCCGAGGATGGGGAGATTGAGGTTCGAATCTCGGTCAGGTGAACTAGGGGGGAGGGGGGGTCCTAAATGATTTTACACTCTCCCTCCATGCAAATGTGGGTTCACTTCCTCTAAATTAAACCTTACTTATTCCTAATCCATTAGCATAATTAGTATTTAAGCGTATAACCCGAACGGGTAGTAAGACACAGTGCTAAAAATAAAAAATAATTTTAAATTCAATCTCCCTATCACTTAACAAAACCAGTTTTTAAGGAGAGACAGTGTACCCATTTGTGTGGTTAGAACCATTAGTTGTGTAACATGAAGTTGTGTTCTGATTGGCTGGCACTTTTTTTCCAGGTTCCGCCAACAGCCCCAATATAGACAATGGCTACTCTCAATGAGGACGTTCCAGTCATCAGCTGTGATGTGTCAGTATATAACCCTCTTTAATGCCCCATACACATGAAGGAGGCTTTCATACTTAATCCCATTATTTCAATACAACTTTTTTCTATTGGATTAAATACAAAAGTACTTGCAGTGTAGATGGGGCATGACCACAGTTACTGTTTCGAGATTCACTTAAATTATAACTAAAACATCATGATTGCTTCCAAGTGTGATACGAATAGTAGCGACAAAGCTGTGTTTGGCTTTTGGATGGTATATAATATTCTAACAGGCATGGCTATAACACAAAATGGCCATTAAATATGCTAAACTAATTCTCACCATTTTTGGGTCCATTTAGTGACCGCCTCTGCGGTCTATGTATCAGAATTCCTGTATACAGATCCAGAGGATCCGGGTTTGATCCCCGGCACTTCCAATTTTTTTTTTGGTGAAACAGTGGGTTCAGAACAGGGGTCAAACTAGGCCACACAAGAGACAAATGAGGAGCTACTTCAATAAATAGGTAGTGGCTCAAGTCTTCAACTAAGATAAGTGGCCAGAGAATTTACTGTGTTGACCACATGACACACACTATTTTCAAATGTTAGCACTATCAGCACTAACAGCAGCGGCCGCTTGGCCTTTGTAGCTCAATTGCAGGCTCACACCTTGAAGTCCATCAAGTAGCAATAGTCTTACTTCTACTACTTCCTGAGGAAGATGCAATAAAAGCAACCAAATATTAAAGTGTGTGTAAATAAATGTTAGTGTTTTTATTTTCATTTGGGCTTTATTTTTCAACATTTAGATCCTATTTATTATTATTATTATTACTTAGCACCGCGTCTTACTACCCATTCGGGTTATACGCTTTAAGTACTAATTACACTAATGGATTGGGAATTGGGAAGGTTGAATCAGAGGAAGTGAACCCGCATTTGTGTGGAGGGAGAGTGGAAAACCATTTAGGAAAAACCACCCCCAGTTCACCCGACCGAGATTCGAACCTCGATCTCCCCGTCCTCTGCGGTTGAGCTCAACACGACTCATATTTATTAATTAGGGGTGAGTGAAGCCCACTTTTTAAATTTGAAGTGAAGTTAAATAAAATATTATGAAATATTCCCAAAACCGAATCTTAATTCAAATATTTACCAAAGTGTTAAATGTTGGACAAATGTATTATGACTTTATAACTTTCTGCAAAAAAAAAAAAAATACAATATGCTATAGTTCTATTTTAAACATTTTAAATATATTTTATCTAAGACTATAAATTAAGCCACTATCAAAACAAGTACATTCATTATTTATCACCACCTGTCACCCTTCCCTTAGCTTTTTAAGTGTTTGTGGATCTAAATCTTATTAGGATGTGTTATAGCCGAGGATAGGGGAAGGGGGGTGGTTACTTGATATATGATTGTGTGGGTTCAATATTGAAGTTAAACTTGAATTTTTTGGTTTTTATTACTACTATTATGTCTTACAAATGTGATGTTTATGGTGATATTGAAGATATAAAAGAACTTTAAAGATTACTTCGAAGCTTGTGATAGAACAAAGTATTGCATGGAATAACAAATAGCCTGTCTGACCTCTAAGTGATCATAAACAGTCTCCGAACCCCGGTACCCTGGGCTCGAGCGAGAGCCCTCAAATAAAAGTGCTGATGTGCCAGCGTCCTAGCCCACGTAACCTCCAAAACAGGCAGAGTGACCCCCTAGACTCGATAATGAATAGTCAGCCTCGATAGCTGGGCACACCACTTTATTCTGCCACCTGTCCTGGTTTACCCCTTTGGAATGCTGACACTGTTTATGTTGTCAGCCCAGTGCCTCTATTCTATTTGTTTACTTGCTAATCATAACACCGTCCAGTACTTGTTTTGTCATTAACACCTACCAATTTAGGCTGTGTGGTTACATATTTAAATTTTTTGTAATTTGTAATTTGTAATTTGTAATTTGTAATGTACATAACAGCACAAAATGATAAAATTGAACATAAATTAATGCGTTTTAACTTTAAATATTTTGATAGTTGAAGCTTAATAATTTGTTAAATCTGGAATTTTTCTTTCAAATTATTGAAGTTGAAATAGATAGATATTCGAAGAAAAGTCAACATTTTTGAAGTTTTGCACACTTCTTTATTTATTACATATTATATTTTGCTTGATGCGTTTTATTCATACATATTTGCACATTTTAAATCTTTAGGTCATAATAATAATTTTTTATTCATTCTATTATATCTATGTTGAATACAGTAATATTCATAAACTATCAAACCTAAGTTTTTTCATCTCACAATTGTCGAACGTACAATATAATGTAGACTTCTAATGAACTAGTGAAGCACTGCAAGTAAATAGGAAATATTTCTTTGGAACTAAGTAGCTATTGCTTATGAAGCAGACATGGTATTTGTAAATCCATGTTCATGTTTACCAAAATGTAAAAAAATATTTGATGAAAGTGTTTTTATTGCATTCAGCTCTATTTAAATTTCATTTTGTAAAGGCCTTGTTGAATCATTTATGCGCATTCTTTCAGAGTTTTTGTTTATATTTATAGGTTAGTTTTGGTAAATTTTAAGTCATTTTTGAGCATTTTTAATGTCATTATATTGATAATTTTTGGTCAATTTTTAGGTTATCGAACTCCGGTTCTGGGTCATTCTGGCATGTATTCATTTTTATAATTAGATCTTATTTAAGGGTTTACCAAGCCTCGAAAAATCTAACTTTGTTTAGAATATTTATCAACACTCTTGGAATATTTTGTCAACTTTGACTGGCTTTGAAATAAAATAATGTCTGCTTCGATTGAATTGAATACTAAAAAAACACCATTATGTTCAACTTTTGTCATTTCATCCTGTGGCCGGGTCAGTTTAGTGCAATTCCCCCATCTGCCTCTTTCCTGTCACAATTTTTCCCCGTATTAATTGATCAAATTCTTCTCCTCTCACTTGCATAGTTTCTTTTATCTGCTCTTCCCATTTCTTTATTAGCCTTTCTTTGCGTTCTTTTTCCTCCAGAATTTGTCTCCATTTATTTGGTATTTTCTCCCTTACTATCCTCTACTATCTCATTTACTCTCTGTACCCCCACTCTTTCCCGGATAACTTTATTCCTAATCCTGATTTTACTCATGAAAGCTAACATGATCCTCACAAACTTCATTCTCATAGCCTTCGCTTGCCTTATATTTCTTACATTCACTGTCCATGTTTCTGCTGCCTATGTGTTTATGGTTCCAAGGTACGCTCTATACAGCACTTCCTTACACTTCAAGGTCACTTCTTCAAATCAGGTCTCTTACACACCTATAGAACAATTCCTGCTTCCCTCTCCTTATTAGATCCTCTTTACTCCCAACCTTTGCCTCAATCATGCTTCCAAAATATTTTACACTTTGTAGCTTTCTCAGTTCTACTTCATACATCTTTATTGTTTTCCTTTTCCTTGTCATTATCACCACTTTACAGTGATAAATGCCACTTTACACTCTTTCACTTCCTTATTCCATTCCTGTAGCTATTCCTGTACATCTTCCTTCTCCCTCCATATTATAAAGTCATGGCTTTCATTCATTTTTCCTCGAGTTTTCATTTAACATTTATTTGAAGTATTTAATGTGTACTTTCTGAACTGACTGATTATATTAGTACACAACTTATAAACTAATTTAAATATAACATACACAACACCCAGATATTGACGATTAATTCATCATTATGAAAGGAGAAACCCACCTCCTTGAGTTTTCTTGCCACTTTATTCATGACCGTTTTCATTACTTTTACAAAGAGTTGTGGTGAGAGAGCACTCCCCTGTTTCACTTAATTTTTTATTTTTAACCACCCATATCCCTCTTCTCCATATTAACACTACTAATTTTATCTTCAGACATACTCTACATTCTTATTACAACTCCTTTTTCCAATCCAGCCTCCTTCATTGCCTTCCATACATTATTTCCATCCAAGCTATCATATGCTTTCTCTACATCCATAAATATCATTACAAAGTCTTTCCCAAATTAATATCTTATTTCCATCAGCTGTCATATAGCAAAGGTCAAGTCTATTGTAGAGCTTTGTTCCCTAAAACTGTGCTGTTCCTTGCTCCGCCTTCCTCTAAGTTTCTTTCTTATTTTATTTTCCAGTATCTTTTCATATACTTTTTGTACAGTGGTACATGAGCGTTATTATTATTATTATTATTAGCACCGCGTCTTACTACCCGTTCGGGTTATACGCACTTACGCTAATGTGTAATGGTAGGGTGATTGTGAGATGAAATGGAGGACCTACAGTTTAACGTGGAATCCGAACCACGGTGGAGGCCTGGCATTCCCCACATTCACAAGATGTGATTAATACACGTCTTGTCAGATGTGAAGGAAGGGTTTGGTAATCAGATAAATCTGTGCCGGGACCGAGGATTGAACCCCGGCCGCCAGCATAGAAGTCTGACACCTTACCCCTAGATCGCCAGGTCACCATGAGCGTTATTCTTCTATAATTTGTACACAGCTTCCTGACTCTTCTTCCAGTCTTCTGGTACCGTATTCCCCTTCCATATCACTCTCAACACCCTATATAACTATTGTATACTTTCTACATCGGCAGCACTTATCATTTCCAGTCATTTTGTCCACTTCCACTTTTTTCCTTGTTTCATCCTATTTCCATGTAGGACCTCTTTCCTCCTTTATGCTATTTTTTCCTGCTCCAATGTTTCACTCTCATCCCTTTCCTCTTTTGGGTTGAATATCTCAAAATATCTCATCTATAATTTCTTTTCTCCCTCCCTCTTATGTCTTCAACATTCTTCCTTCTTCATCCATCATTCTAACTTCTTGTCTCTTCTCTTTCCTCCTGTTTCTTACCTTGCTATATAACACCTTTATTTCTTTCACATCCCTTTCAAATATTTCTGTTCATTTCTGCAGCCATTCAGTCCTGGCTTTCTGTACCCCACACTTTGCTCTTCTCTTCTTCTTCTTCCTATACTCTTTATCTGTTTCTTCATTTATATTCTTAAAACTCTGTTTGGATGTTTTGTTCTTCTCCTCTGCTGCTTCCTTCATGCTGATGTTCCACCATTGTGTTTCCTTACACAAGCTTCTCATTATTGCTTGTCCTCCCACATAGTACCGCTGCCTTTTTTTTTTTTTTATCACCACATCATACTACCTGTTCAGGTTATATGCAATTGCCTTTCTTAAAACAATTCTCTTTTCAAATCATTTTTAAGCCTCCACACACTGATCTTTTTTGTTTTCCTACATTCCCATCCCAGTATGTCTGCCTGCAACAACCTCTGGTTAGATACACACTTGTTATCACCTTAACATTACATTCTGCCTTTTCATTTCCTTGTCTATAAGGAAGTAATCTATTACAGACGTTTATTCCCAATTACAACTGTAGCTAGTAATTGTATGCCTTTTTCTTTTCCTCTTGTACTGTTTGCCATATTCATTTCATTCTATTCACACAGTTCAAGTAACCTTCTACCTTCCTCGTTTCTTTTTTTCCATCTCTCATGTCCTAGCACTGCCTCAAAACCTCTCTCCCTTCCACTTGGACATTAAGGTCTCTCATCACCACTTGCCTTTCCTTTCCCAAGTACTTTTCTAAATCATTCTCAAAATGTTATTTCTAGTCCATGGCACACTCAACTTTTGCTGCATTTCCATTTGTTTCCCTTTGTCATTTATTATAATTTTAATAATTCAATCACTGATCTTCTCCACCTCCACTTCCCACTATCTTCACTATCATCCCTACATCGTTGATTCTCCCTTCATAATTTCTTATCGAGTGTAAGGTAAAACCTTTCCTCAGCTCCCACACTCTACTCCCTCTCCACTTAGTTCCACTCAATCTTAGAACATTCAGTCAGATTCTCACCTCCACTATCTCCTCCACTCTTTCAATTTGGTGTGCCAACATCCAGACAAAATCCCTATTCATAGCACATAGTTGTCTTTGTTTCTAATCCAGCATTTAACTTTATTTTCTCGAGTACTTTTGTTTGCCTCGACCCCCGGCCTACTAAACCTTTCGTGGCCTACACCTGAGTAGCGGTGCTGCTACTTATAGTTCCTCAAGTAATCCGGTTTTGGCGGTAAACTTTCCTAACTGAGGCTATGGATGCTCACTATTACTTAGCTCTTCACCAACCCTCACACTCCCAGCCCACCAAGCAGAGCGCCAATTAGCTAGGCCCTGTATTTTTTGCTGCTATTTAAATGATTATTATTATCACCGCGTCTTACTACCCGTTCGGGTTATATGTACTTAAGCTAATGTGTAATGGTAGGGTGATAGTGAGATGAAATGGAGGACCTACAGTTTAACATGGAGTCCGAACCACGGTGGAGGCCTGGCATTCCCCACATTCACAAGATGTCTTGTCAGAGGTGAAGGGTTTGGTAATCAGATAAATCTATGCCGGGACCGAGGATTGAACCCCGGCCGCCAGCACAGAAGTCTGACACCTTACCCCTAGACCGCCAGGTCACCAGTGCTATTTAAATTATGTATTAATGTTCACATGATCAAAATTTGCAATAATTGAATTTTATGTTGTGATATTTACTTGACCTAAATCAGGGATTGAATGGCTTAGGACATCATTTTTGCAATTAACTAAATTGTAGTTGAGGGGAAGGTCATGGTTTGAATCTCTGATGACTATTGAGGATGGTTTTTTCAAAATATTTTTTTATTTAGTTTCTCTTCTCAAAAATGTGTGTAGTGGATACATTTTCTCTACATTGTACCTTGTTTATACCCCATTTAGTGTAAACATGTGTTACCCTGAGGGGGAAGTAATAGGAAGTACACAAAAAGTTAGATCCAAAGTACATATGTTTAACATTTTTGTAATGTATATTTAGTATATAAAACTATATAAACATACACAGTATATTATTTATATATATATAAAAATTCAAACTTTTACTTTAACAATATTTTAAATAATTCAAATCAGCTCTGCTTCTAGTTGAAAACGTGGACCTTGCACACTACTATTAATGGGTATTGTTAGTGGTTTGTATGTATTTTTGTTTTCAGGTGAAGAATCAAAGATCGTTGTAGTGCCTAATTTTGCTGACTCTGTGTCAGAAGGAGATGTCAGGTGGGAAAAAGGTAAGTAGTACACTTGATGATGGAACTTTATTTAACCTAAGACTTAACAACAGGGCTTCATCCTTACTTTAAAATGGCCGATGACTAGATTATTGAGGCTTTAAATTGTGAATATTAATAGCAGGGCTATGGAGTCATTATGCCAAGCCTGTGACTCCTAACTTTCTTATGTTTCTACTTTCTAACTCTGACTCTTTTAGAAATGGCTAATGTATATTAATTAGTAATAACTAATTAACTGCAGTAAAACGATCCATTACATCTTTCGGTACTTTACTATAAGCTTTTTTTGGTATTGTGAATTTATATTTTAATACATTTGTCAAACAAAATTACAAATGTTGGTCCTAAAAAATAAAAAAAATATCAAGCTAAAATGATATATTTATTATATATTGTAAAAATATTGCAAATTTTTATTTTGAATCCGAAGTTGGATTTGTTACTTTTTTACCAACACCAACTCTTACTCAACCTTAAATTGCTTATGACTCCAACTTTACAGTTTTGATTAATAATTTCACTTTAAATTATTCTACTGACTAAATATGTTAAGGTTTTTCACAAAAAAAAAAATATATATATATTAAGAGTTAGCTAGTATACATTCAGTTTTTAAGAGACCGCATCAATGAGCATGAGGAGTTCTGGTCTTTTATAATAAGAAAGTTTATTCGTAAATAGTTTCCCCCTTTTATCACCTGAATATAGGTACAGTGTATAATTTGTCATTTTTCAACCCCTTGTAATTAGTTTATAATTTCATACTTTATTTAAAATACTATATTTGGCTCGATCATCACAAGACATCACTATTCCTCAAATTATGAACTCGTAAATATTTCACTCATTGGAATGGCACATAACCATAATCTTTAACTCCCCAGAAGGTGAAAGTTAAAATTTCTTCTCAAGTTCTACCATTCTCATCCCTTCCCTACTCAGGTAGTAAAAAGTTGGATAGCCTACATGGGATAGCAGGTAACGATATTTCAAAAGGATTTTATGTTTGAGATTAGTGGTGTAATCTTTACACTCTTACTGTCTTTGTAGACATTTACCTCTTCATCATGTTTTTCAACAAAAAGTAGAATGCAATAAATTGAACCTATACATTTGTTTATTTGATATACACACTTTATTTAATTTTAAAATTTCAAAAACAAACTTTGAGTTGTGCAAAATTTTTTTTTGCAAATTAAAATGATTTTTTTTTGTAAATAAAATAAACATTCAGATTAAACATTTTTTAAAGAGCCATATCTCCCAAACACCTACATTTTAAACACCCTTTGCGATAATGCCTTTCAAGACAAATCAAATGATGAGTATTAATGTTTTAAAAACGTTATTTTCACCGAGGTAATTTGTTAACCCAACCAATGATATGTCTTGTTCTAGCTGTCGGAGATCAGGTGTCCGTAGATGAGGTGGTTGTCGAAATCGAAACTGACAAGGTGATTAATTATCACTAAATTTCAGTGAATTAAATATATTTGATTTTAAAACCAAATACATCTCAGAAGCTTTGGAAAAAAAAACCACTAGAACTTTCTTTGAACCTTGAAGGAAATGCAAGGATTTGAAAATTGGTTTAGTTTTAAATTAAAAATAAAACTTTTAGTCAATTTTCTTAGGGATAATATGGTCCTTATCTAGCGGCTTACCCCAACAAAATTCTATAATTCAAAGCAATGGTGTGTATTCAAACAGACAGCTCAAAATAACAGGCCTACAATATCAACAGTAACAATCACCATCATTCTTCTGGTCTCTACATATCACCCTAAACTTTAAAAACTCAATAAACTCTTGAAAAAAGTTTTACCCTTTCTTAAATATATCCACCAAAATATCTTCACAGAGCATCCCAAAGTAACCTATAAACAAACATCCAATCTTCGCAATATACTACTTAAACCTAAACTGCCTGGTCCAACTATTCAATCAGAACCCAAACAAATCTAATTCATTTCCTGCAACCGCACCCCCTGAAAAACATGAACACTAAACAAACCAACAAATTTGTACAAACTCCTATAAATAGCTTCCCAACATATGTGTAATTCTGAAAAGCTCATTTACCAACTGAAATTAACTAGTGCCAAGCTAAATGCTTTGATCTCACAACAGAAACATTAAGTAAACGAGTGAATGGTCACTAACCTGACACAAAGATAAATAAAAAAATAAAATAGAGAGAAACCTGTAACACAAAGCTGCAAATACATGTGCTAGTAGCTCGGCTTGAGCATGTAAGTAGCTGGTAACTAGTATGCCAGAGGCATGTGTCTCATGTAGCTGCTAGTAGCTTGCATGCTTTTAATTGACCTGTCAGTAAATCGCACAACGCTCTATTTTCTTGTGCTAGTGGCACACAGGGAGGGGTGAGGGGCGTTAGCAACGTGTGAGTGGCTGGTATGTCCGAGCATGCTCTGCTAGTAGCTGGTGCGTCATCAGTACAAGGTGGTGTTCAGTTTTCTCTGAAAGTTTTGAGTTTGCTCAAGATGTTTTAAGTTTTATCAGGAAGTTTAATTACACTTTCTTTTCAAATTTTATAATAAAGGAATTTGATAAAACTAAAGAAAAATTAAAAATAAACTACTAAGAATAAATTTGATGAAGAAAGCCCACCTAGGGAAAGAGGAAAAATGTGGGAAGAATCCAATGCACAAAGGTGACATCATCTTCCTTTCTTCTGTCTTCTATAGTAGAATTAGTCACACACACATTTTAACACAAATAGAATAATATTTTGGCATTGTTGCCTTTATAAAACAAAAAGAAGAGAGTACAAATAAAGGCAACAATGCCGAAATATTATTCTATTTGTGTTAAAATGTGTGTGTGACTACATCTACTAGAGAAGACAGAAAAAAAGAAGATGTCACCTTTGTGCATTGGATTCTTCCTACATTTTTCCTCTTTCCCTACGTGGGCTTTTTTCATCAAATTTACTATTAATAGTTTATTCTTCCTTTTTCTTTAGTTTTATCAATTTTCTTTATTAAAAAATTATCTAGCCATTTAGCCATCTCATTTTTAAACACTTGCTTTTCAAACTTATGGTTGACTTAAACATCTGCTTATCCAATCTTTCTTCTAAATCTGTTTGTTTTTCTATTTTTTTTGTGGACTTTATAATTGAATTTCAAGTTAAGTTTTATATGAGTCGAAATCACAAAATAGGACAATATGCATGAGCGTAAAAATAGAAATTAAATCACCAACGATTAGTCTTTTTACCATTGAATTAAATCCAGAATATAGTCATGAATAATGAAGTATATGTGACTGAGCTGGATTTCATTCTTTACATATAAAAAAAGATTTTGAACAAAGGTTGCAAAAATGGACAATCAGGCCACGCTCATCAAAGAGGCAAAAAAAGTAAAAAAAACTTTGTAATGTTATATATAATCAGTGTATGTGTTAGATTTTTTTTTCTGAATATAAAAATATATAATAATTTTTTTTACATCAATAGCAGGTATATTCTAAAATTTTCACTGGTTTTCAAGTTCGGTAGCTATTTACATTGCAAAAGTTTAAAATAAAATCAACACTTGCAAAACACACATAGTTTGTGTAAAGCCATGTCAATATATTCAGGAATAGTAAAATAAAAAACAAGCTGAGATGAATTTTATGTTTTTATATTTAGGAAAAAAAAATTCCAAACAAAAATGCAAAAAAGGACAATCAGGTCACACTCATTAAAGAGGCAAACAATAAAAAAACAAAAACACTTGGTGAATGTTATATATAAGCTGTGTGTGTGTGTGCTTTTTTTTGAGGGGGGAAAAATGCTTTTACGCACAGCATGTCGGACTCTGTTTGGATGTTAGAGTGCCCACGAACCGCCAAGGAACTGTTGTTTTTTGTTCAATGTGCTTTATTTACATTGCAATCCAGTATTTTTTAATATTTTATTTGTTTAATTTCCATGAGATCATACTGGTTTCAAGGTGAGGACATTGACCGAATTGTCATAATGATCGGAAACAAATATTTTAACTGTGTTTTAACCATTATTATGTAATAAATTAATCATTGTATAGTTAAGGAAAGAAGGGACTGGAAATAGAAACACACCATTTTAATCGAATAAATTATTTACTATTCCTACACCCACAAGAACTGAAATCATTCCATTTTGTGATTTTGACCAATACATGTTCAATATTACTGCTATCACACTAATCAGTTTGTTTCTAATTTCTGAAACTTCCATCTCTGGCAGCTACTAGCACAGAACTGAGAGTAGTGCTAGCAACAAGCAGACCTTTACTCCTTTAGCTTACTGGTTTGCAAGTGACTGGCATGCCAGGTACTTGCTGCTAGCATGCTTTTTCCTGGCATGTGTATCTGCAGCTTAACATGCTGGACTCCATTATCTGGATTTTAATCACTGTTACACCACCAAGGTTCTAACATCTCGCATCAAATAAATCTTTAACCCTTCACAACTAAGGAAATGGCAACTGTCTTTAAAAGTGTGTATGCTTTTTTATCTAGATTATGTCTACTTCAGTATCACTCAGGTAAGTGTCTTGACTATCCTTAATTATGTAAGTGCTCTATTACAAATAACCTTCACTTAAACTATATTTTTTTCTTCTTTCAACATCTTATAGATAAAATTGAATAAAGCTTTAACTGTGGATGTTAACCTATTAATTAATGTAGCATCCTTTTTAAGATTACGATGTTGGATATGTAGATAAATTGAAGATTTGATTACAAGATTTAGGTTATCAAAAAAACTTCAAGCTATCTTAAATCATTTTTTAAATATGGTTTACATTAAATTAACATCTCATAGGCCTCAGGTAAATTTCTTGATGGTCAACCATGTCGGTAACATTTGTTATGTTTGTTGTAGACTTCTGTTGCAGTACCTGCGCCTGATAACGGAATTATCGAGGAGCGCTTTGTGGAGGACGGGGCTACTGTCAAAGCCGGGCAGAAACTCTTCAAGCTCAAGGTCACAGGTAAAGGTTGAACACAGTGCCATCATTAGTTTGTTTCATAAACTAGATATCCACAGTCTGGGAACACGGTGAAAATACCTCAAGGTTTGAGGAATGCTATGTAATTACACAATCATCAGTCTAACTTAAGGATGCAATCTTTGAATCCTAAAGGATATTCGAGGATTTAGAAATAAATGAATTTGAGATTAAAAATAAATATAAATACATTTTTCAAAATATAGGTTTGAAAGCTGCTTATTGGGGATTCAGCTTAACATAACTGTATGACAAACTGAACCAGTTTAAAATGTTTGTCCTAAAATTATATTGAGCACATATAAACCGTATAAATACTATATCAAAATTATAAAAAAACAATTCTTTCTGAAAGAGTAAGTGTCAAAACCGTGAAATTTTCTTACCTTAATTTTATTATAATGAATTTTCACATCATACTCAAATAAAAACCAATATAAAGTAATTTTTTTGATGACCCACTGCTAATAAATCTTTTAGTTATGAGATGTTCACATAAGCAGTGTTAGCTATGTTTTTTTTTATTCACATCACAATAAATTGGTTAGATAGTTTTATCAGTTCAAAAGAAAGTTAACGTTGATTTTACTATTATAATAATATACATAATACTATGGGTGTGAGAAATACACTTTTTTGATTCAAAGTGAAGTGGAATTGAATATATATATAATATTCTTAAGCCAAATTTGAAGTTTGAATAATTTATAAAAAGAGTTTTATGTTGAAAACAATTTTCTACTGTAGCTTTACATTAAATATCATACAGATAGTGTTTTATTGTAAAACTATTAAACACATTGAATGAATTCTAAGTTGATAAACTCTAATAGTCTTGTATAGGAATTGACGGCAATGCATTTTTTTTATGGGGGTGGGAACAAGATGGAAAATGAGATAAAATATGTGGATCAGGACAGGAACGAGAAATTATAAACATTACGCTTTAGAATAATTTTAGATTAAAAATATATATTGATTTTTAAACTAATATAGTAATACTTGTAAAATCTTTGACATTATTAAACATTATATAAATAAAATAACAGTCTTATATTACTATTATTATCATAATCATCACCATCATTATTATGATTATCATCATTACCATTATCATCATCATCATCGGTGACCTGGCGATCTAGGGGTAAGGTGTCAGACTTCTATGCTAGCGGCCGGGGTTCAATCCTCGGTCCCGGCAAAGATTTATCAAACCCTTCCTTCACCTCTGACAAGACATCTTGTGAATGTGAGGAATGCCAGGCCTCCACCGTGGTTCGGATTCCACGTTAAACTGTAGGTCCTTCATTTCATCTCACAATCACCCTACCATTACACATTAGCGTAAGTGCGTATAACCCGAACGGGTAGTAAGACGCGGCGCTAATAATAATAATAATAATAATAATAATAATCATCATCATCACCGTGTCTTACTACCCATTTTGGTTATATGCAAATATATATGATTGAAAGGAATGTGCAAAGATATTCTTTTTATATAATCATCAACCAGGTTCCAGACCATTAATTTAAAACTTAATGGAATTAATCTCATTTTTTTAAAATATTTGGTAACTATTTATATTCCGATTTCTTCTAAGGTTCATAATCTTTTTCAAGATTCAGATTAATATCTGATATTTGAAACCTAATTGAAGATTTGGATTTGTAAATTAGTGGATTCAACTCATTTCTACATATTTTTTTAAAAATCTTGAACCTGAAATTATATTAGGATTCTCAAATATTGAAGATCCTTAGGTATTTGAAGGGCCCATCAATAGTAACTAAGCTATTATTTGTTTGTTATATCTTTTAGCTGCTGGTGCACCTGCTGCCAAACCCAAAGAAGCTGCAGCACCAGCCCCTCCGCCTCCTACTGCTGTTCCTGCCCCTCCACCTCCAAGCACAAATGCCCATCCCCCGCCAGCCTCCCCTCCTCCCCCAACTCCGCCCCCTTCTGCTCCTAAGACCCAGATCCCGGTGGCTGCCATCAGACATGCTCAGGCCATAGAGAACGCATCGGTGAAGACACCCCCGGCAGACCCTACCAAGGAAATATCTGGTACTCGAAGCATTCACAGAGTGAAAATGAGCCGAATGAGAGTCCGCATCGCTGAACGCCTTAAGGAGTCTCAGAACACAGCAGCTATGTTGACCACCTTCAATGAGCTGGACATGACGTGAGTAGTGCGACCAACCTCTCCTCATTATCACAAATGTTTCTGAAACAAGTTCACTTTTGGTTTTGTTGGAAATAATTAATGTGCACTTTCTAAATACACAGACTATCATCACACAACTTACAAACTAACTTAACCTAGGGTAGTATTTTTAATAGGACTATGTGAATACTATGATTTCGTGCTTTGAGCTGGATTTTAAACCTTGAACATATACTCTGAGCTCAGGCTCGAAAGATTTATGGGCTTTGCAATTTTAAGCTGCTTGAAAAAGATTACTATTATTTTTTATTTTTTGGCCTTGCATTGTAAATCTAGTGATAAATGACCAATTGCTTACTCTTATTTCTACTTGGGATTGGTTTTATGCTGATGAAGTTTGATAGAGGAGTGAGGAGGAAAAGAACCCAACAAAGAGGGTATTGTGCAACAGATAGCCATTGAAATTTCGAGGTAAGCATTTGGTTAAACTGGTTTTGTTGATGAAAGGAGGAATCTATGAGGATGAGATAAAAGAAGATATAGAAAGGTATCTCTCTGTAGAGATTTTAGAACATAAATAGCTTACTGCAAGATGGTATCAAGCACACCTTAATCCAAAGGTGTATTATGTATGTCTTAAAAATTATTAATACTCTAATTTCTCTCTCTGCTAAGAGGCCAGCACCAAGTGAACAGCTGCATTCTAGGTGGACAGGGAATAATGGGGCTATTGTTACTTTTTAAAAAAATATTACTAGATCTTCACATCCAAACATAATTTCATGAATGGTTTTTTTACGTTTCTTGGGAACATTGAATTAAATCATAATTAATATTACACTTACTATCACAGTTGGGGAAAAAAAAATTCTGAATATAATAAAAGTCATCACCATCAGCACTCGCACCCCATATGGGAACGAATTTGTAGGTTGGTGCTCAACTATTATCAAATTGAATCATATTTAATATTTTGGTTAACAATTTATCACAAATTTATTAAAAAAAAAATCCTATTCTATAATATAGCTCAAATTATTATCTTTATTCTTAAAAATTGACTTATTTTAATTTTTAAAACTTTTCATTTCATCATAGAAATATTAATAATGCCACTGCCATTTAAAAGTTGTTTTAAATTGGTTTTTAGTGAAGAATTAATTTTTATTTGTGTAATAAAGTTTTAATATTATATAGTACCCAAGCTGAATCCCCGTTCTTTGCACAGCATATTGTGTTATTATTTAATTTTGGATGAAAATGAGGAATTTTTGTTTGTAGCTTATTGGCATGGTTCTTAGCGCTACCCGAGAAACACCGTGAGGAGGTGACCGTGTATCATTTCTCATGGGGAGTTTTATTTCTGGCAGGCCCTCTTGCCTACTGCCTGGGACGTTATCAGCTGACCGCCCCGGGCCGGGCCCTCTCACTCAAACAAACACTACAAACACCACACAATTCAGCAAAAACTACAGACGTCTATCGTTTCTTGGAGTTGCATATTAATATGTTATTACATATTTTAATTAATTGTCTGTATTTATTTTTTCCCCATCTCTTTGAAGCATCTACTGTGGGAAGTGTGAGAATTAGTGATGAGTCAGTAAGTTAGTCACTCACTCAGGGCTTTCACTTTTATATAATTAGATATAGATTATATTGAACTAGGACTGTAATCATCTATATACAAGACCAAACCCCTACCAAATAGTAAATATCTTCATCAGTATCATTTGTAAATGTTTCAGGCTTCCCTATATTAGTGATTGACTGAATTAACCATTCCCAAATATAGTTAGCCACATCATCATCAACTTTTTCCAACCTGTGGTTGGGTCAATTTAGTAAAATGCCCCATATTCTACTTTCCTTCCATAGTTATTCCTCCTTTAATGGTTTAGTTACACCAAAAAGTTTATATTATTATAATTATTGAGGGCATGCTTAGATTCTTAACCAGTTGTTTTTGAGACTATTTATCCTCGGTGTTTTATTAGTGTTTGTTTTCTCCAAGCAAATACTAGTTTATTTTTAAACTCATCATTTTGGTTGGGGTTTCATTAGTAAAATACTTTTTACTTTTAAGTCACTGACCAACATTAGAATTTACTACAGAACATTATCTACACATGACATTTATATCTATTAAATATTAACCCAAATCAACATCTTGTTCATTGAGTTGAAAACTGTATGTTCTTTGTGTGATATTAGTAATGATATAATGTGTACAAAAAAAATTTCAGTTATGAAAACCAAAGAAATTACAGGTATCATTTGAATATAAATTATATAAATATATTATATATATTATATAAATCACTCCGAAAGCCAAATCGTATAAGATGCTACTCTCGCGTTAGACTAGACTGCTGATGATGGGGAGATCGAGTTTTTAATCTTGTTCGGATGTAATGAGGGTTGTTTTTCCAAAATGGTTCTCCACACTCCTTCCATGCAAATATAGATACACTTTCCTTAAATATAATCTTTCTCATTAAAACTATTTGCGTAGTTAGTAGATAAGCGTATGACCCAAACACTGCAGAAACATTTATGGAAAACTACTCAGTATGTCCAGCCGAGATTCAAACCCCAACTTATTTTCATTGGTAAACCAAACCAGACAATTGGACGCCTTACCTATGTACCCATTGATATGGATCATTCTTAAGTTTATTGCTGTCAAATTAAGGATAGTGACATCCCAATGGACTCACAGGGCTACCACCAGCAGGAGGACCGGAAAAACAAGTTTAATCTATTGTGTCTAGAAAAAACAAGTAGTTTTGACAAATAATAATTAGTGAATCTGAGATATCTAACCTCAACGAATAAATGTAGGCTTTGACATTGATGGAAAGTGAACTTAAAAATTAAGTTCAGTGATTCAAACAAATGTCTTATCACTGTCTCAAGAGTTTTTCCATTTTTTCTTTGAAACATTAGAGCTATATAGTGACTGCATAATGCATCTATTTCCCCATAAAGGTGAAATTATCCTGTTCTAATGATCACAATATACTACATATTGTGTATGAAATAAAATACACCCAAAAAAATATATGAAATATTTGATGTATAAAAAATCCTTGTGAAACTTTGACTTTGCTTGAAAAAATCTATCTTCGATGATTACGAATCTTCACCATTAATGGACAGTTATTGCCATTCTGAGCTGTTGTTTACAATATAAGAATATTCATATGGAAAAAAATCTTAATTAAATTGTAAGTTTCTTATTGCCTAACCCTTCCTTCACCTCTGACAAGACGTGTATTAATCACCACTTGTGAATGTGTGGAATTCCAGGCCTCCACCGTGGTTCGGATCCCATGTTAAGCTGTAGGTCCTCTATTTAATCTCACAATCACCCTAACATTACGCATTAGCATAAGTGCTTATAACCCGAACCGGTAGTAAGACGCGTTGCTAATAATAATAATGATAATGATAATAATTGTAAGTTGATTTATCAGAATTAAACTAAATATTACAAACAATTGTGCAATGAAACATTCCCCAAGTAATCTTAGTGCATAAAGTCACATGATTACCCACAATTTAATTTTCTTTTTTTTATATAATTAAAACAACCAACAAAAATGTATTTGAACTTTGGCTTGACTTTGAGAATATTTTGTATATTTGATTTTGCTTCGAATTGAAAAGGTGATTTCACCCGCCC
>CABFOV010000163.1:25872-50101 GCA_902141375.1 Timema poppense | reverse complement strand
TTTGAAGAAGAAGATTTTATTCATGTTTATCTCTTTTGTCCGAATAACTAAATATTACGTATTAAGTTGTGCTTTTCAAGTAGCCCTTAACTAAGTAATTATTGAATTCAAAATATCATGCTTTATTTATGAGGTGAAAGATTCGATCATCGAATCCAGTAAAACACCGAATCCTCGATTCTCGAATACTTGTCGGGATCTGGTGGATTCAAGGATTCAAAGATTCGAATGGCCCATCTCTACTTTTTTCTTTGCAACATATCTTACTACCCATCTGATTAATCCACAATTAACTAAACTAATTAGTTAGCAGAAACAAAATATGCACATGTGACAGGGAAAAGTTAAAAGAGATTTAAAAATAAAGTAATATCAACGGTTCCCAGTTTGTGGCAGCACTGGTTGGTAAAATGCTTCAATTTTCCTCTCTACTTCCACCATTATTCCTACTTTAATCGCTTCCATTCTTCTCTCTCGTGCACACTCTCTGCTCCTCCCATCTCTCTCTGGGTCTCTCTTGTGGTCTTTTTCCTATACATCACCATCACTCTCTTAGGTATGCTTTCTTTTTCCATCCTCTCCACCAACTCGCCCTCATTCCCTTTACTATCTCATGTAGGCTGTATAGAGTAGTGTGAACATTCAAAATAGCCGAAATAAGCATCATCTCAAATAATTATAATTGCTTAATATATAAACATGTGTGATGAAATATAATAAACCAATATCAGTTTACAGGTATTCGAAAATACAGGAATAATTTGAGATTTCAGAATTTAATATTCAATGTTTGAATATGAATAATTCAGAAATGTTTATTTGAAAAGATTCAAATTTTTGATTAGTCACACAGTGCAAGGCCCTAATGAATTGAAGCACTCTTCTGAAAAGCAGATATGAAACCACTATTTTTAGTTAATACTTTCAACATTTAGTAAATTATACAAATTATTCTATAGAGTGGTAATTATGAGAGTAAATTTTAAAGTAGAATTTCACCCACTTAAATGTAGTGAAAGAACCAGAAAACAATAACATTGATGAATCACACGTGAAAAACCACCACGAGTCCACCCAACAAAGTTTGAAACCTGAACACCACCAGCATATTGTGAGTCAAACACATCAGACAGTTTTACCACAGTATAGGCTATTTAGTGAAGGTCCATAAAATAACAAACATGTAATAACAAATAACTAAGTAATATTCAACTTATAGAAATAGTTGTTCACAAAAACTAAAAAATATCCTTTTTCCAGAAATTATCATAATATCTAATCTAGTCAGCCACCATCTTAATTGTTTATACTGTATTACAACTATGGATTTTACTCTCAAACTGTGCATTAAATATGCAGATATGTTTAATATGTATTGCTTGGTTGCGTTCACTATTGGCACTATTCATGCCTGTACAGTCTAGTAGTATTAAGTCTACTTCAACTTTCTTGGTGCTATTTGTGTTTCATATGTGGGTATACAGTTAAAATAGAAATAATCACTAATAAAGACTTTAGCTTACGATGTTCTTTATATTTATTTTGATTTATATCATTTGCCTGGCATAATTTTGCTAAATAATTAATTTAAATCATTTAAACAGTTCTATAGAATTATTATTTCCAATAAGATTAAAGTACAGTGAAATCTCTTATTAGTGGATACCTTCTGAGAATAAAATAATGTATTTTATCTAGGCGACTGACCCTTTTCATATGGCGTGAAATGTAGAGCCATGGGAATAAACGCTTATCTTCAAGAAATTTTATTGTTTTGCTAATTTTTTTTCAGAAACGGTTTGTTCAACAATAGAAGCATTTTGGTTAAGTTATTCTTTTTATATACAAACCTCCTTTATGATTTTAACAGTGATCAAATATCAATAATTTTTACATTTTTCAATAGAAAACTGGCTGCATAGCAAAAAATCAGAAAATGTAACATCAAATAAACATTGATAACTCAAATAAAAAACACATCTGATTTGATTGCTGCATAGTATAAGGTGTCCCTTTTGCAATACACGAGACTTATAATGACAGTGGGATTGAGGTTTGAATCCCGTTCAGATGTTTCAAGAGTGGTTTTACCCAGGGGTACAGAATATGTCTGAACTCGTGAACGAGGTTCGGGGGAAATTAAAGCAGTCCTGGGGAAGTTTGCGGCATGGAAAAGCACAACAATTTTGTAGACTTTTTAGTATATTCTTGTTCTGATATGATCGGTGTAAGCACAAAAAGTTGCAGTGTCTAGGGGCTAAGATAATGGGTAAAAGTTCTAGGTAAAAAGTCAGAGGTTGAGATAAGGGGCAGAGAAAGAAGTTATTAATTCAAGTCACCTACCCTACTGTGGGTGTTTGGTAGCTGAGGCGGGCAGGCGGTGGAGTTCAGGGAAGGGTGAGCGATGTTTTATTTTAGTTTGAATTCAGTCACCCGTTATATCACGGCTTAATTACACGGTAATGTGCGCGCAGTTTATTTAAACTCGTGACATACGTATTGTAATAATTGTGTTGTTGTATTTAGTGAACCTATTAGGGTTTGTACAGTGTACAATAGATAAATGTTTATAAAAAAATTAGATGGTTTAGTGAAACAAATGTTAAAATGTCGACTTTTAAGAGCAAACAAGACTTCAACTGTGCTTATTGTGAATGGCGGGGCAGACGTGATAAATTCGGATACTACGTAGCTAATAAACATCCCCAAGAAAATCCTAGGAGTAAGGATCAAGGAAGTATTGCAAGTTTTTTAAAACGTAAATTATGTGATCATGAAAAATTCATAGTCATAAATAGCGATACTATTTCCCCTAGTGTGGTTGATAATGATAGACCTTGCAGTAGTGGCGAGTCTACGAAAAAACGCAAAGTATATGAAAATCAACAATTAAACCAAGGTCTCTCGCAATTACACTTCATTGCTTCTTATTCTCAAGATGTAATATTAAATATTAGTACATGTAAGCCTACTGGTATCAATGAACACTTAATAACAATATGTAATAAATACAAGGAAATGGGAAGGTTGCCATTTCTGGGAGACAAATACACTTTTTATAAGGTAGGTAGGTCTACTATAAAAATGACTATCATTAAAAATATATTTTAATTTGAATTTTCCAAACTATGTAGTAGGTAAAAATCCTAATTCCCTTCAGCCTCTATAAAATATTCAATGTTTTATTTTGAGTGCTATGGTTTTTGGGGATTTTTTTTATGAAAATTTTATTTTCTGGGGAACTATTGGATCTCTGAACATATTCTTCACCCCTGGTTTTTACCTAAATAGTTTTCCACTATCTATTTCTCCACACAACTGTGGGTACACTTACTCAATATACATCTAACCTTAACAGGAAGTAGACTGCTAAAAAATAAGCCATCCTAATTTGTTGAGGCTAGCTAATTAATTATAATTACTATTGCATTTGGATACCTACTCAATTTAATTTGTATGTTTACTTTAAATTAGAGATGGGCCAGTCGAATCTTCGAATCCACCGAATCCTGACAAGTATTCGAGATTCGAGGATTCGGTGTTTTACTGAATTTGATGGTTGAATCTTTCACCTCATAAACAAAGCATAATATTTTGAATTCAAAAATTACTTAGTTAGGCCTACTTGAAAAGCCCAACTTAATCCATAATCTTTATTTTGTAAAACAAAAGAGATAAGCATGAATACAATCATTATTAAAAAAAAAATTGTTAGGTGTGGAAAATCTAATCTGTCTAATACCCTGCCCATCCAGCCCTATCGGAAACTTCAACTCGACCATTTTTGCGCATGCTCATTTATAAAACTTTCTCCTCACGAACAATTTTAGAAATATTTTAATAAACACATTAAAACCCTTCAAAAATTAAAAATCAAAACTAGAATTACAAATAAACTCGAAATAAATAGAACAAATTTAGGCTTTTTTTTTTAACAGAAATAAGAACACATTACACACGATACAATGTCGGCCGCTATGACGTATATTATATTTACTCGCCAGAGTGATGATTAAATAAAGATACTATTAATTCTTACTACCCAACTGGTTTTAATTATCTACAACTACGCAAAGAACTCCAATTTATTCCATATTACGATCTTTAAGCTAGCTATTTTGTTGGGTTTCATGAAAAATAAATACTTTCAACGGTCAGACACCTTTAAAACTGTTTATTTATGCCTGTCAGCCTACATATTGTATATCGATTGTTTGTTTGGAATTGATTCAGCTAATCTGATCACTTAGTAAGTGCTATTGAGTTTAAAGAATCAAATAATGACTTGCCAATTCATAATTGGTTTTTAAATTGATTTTAACTAAGAGTTTATTATTTTTTTATATATGTTATTGAAATAATTATAAAAACATTCAAATTTAATTCTGCCTAATAAAATGAGAATGAACATATTGTAAGTCGAAAATATGTTCCTCTTTTAAATAGAATGTATTCTCAATAATCGATATATCGCAAGAATCAAATATATTTCTTGTTTTATACGCGAAGATAGTTTATATATATATATATATATAAAAGAAAATAATAATAAAACATACTTAGGCATTATTGAGTTCACGATTTCCAATGTATGTTTAATTGTTAAGCATGTTGTTTTAGTATTTATTTAAAAAATCTGTTTGTATTTTTATTTTTGCTTTCTTATTAAAATAAATTATAATCCTTCAATGATGTTTAAAGTTGATCAAAAGGTAACTAAGCCTAATCTGTTTGTTTATTTCACATGTTTTTTTAGAAACTTAACTCATTCTATCAACACTTTTAAAAATAACTAAAAGACACTCAAAATTTGATTTATTTGATTTTTAAACAATAATTTGAGAGTAAATTGTTTAATTCGACTGGATTTTAACCTGTATTTTGTGAGGGGTGGCTGGAGTTGATTGAAATTGAAAGTATGATTGAAATAAATCTTAATTTAGAGCTTAGGCCTATATTGTATAATGTAGGTCTATTTGTAAATCATTAAAATTTCTAACAATTTGCTAGGATTTGAATTCGAGATTTGAGATTCAGATTTGAGAAATAGTGGATTCGAACCATCTCTACTTTAAACTAATATCAATGAATTGATACTTTTTATTGATATTAGATGTATCAAATTAAAAAAATCACCATTCACATTGCTCTCACATTGGTGTTTAACTTAACAACAAGGCTGGGTCCTTTAAATCCTCTAATTTCTCATATTCTGGGGAATATTCTAGATTCCAAGATTTAAAAAAAAGTCAAATTTTAAAAATATACATTTTTTCTAAATTTTGAATATTAATTAATTTCTTACATAGCTTTTTTTATTAGGGGCTCAGCCTAAATATATTCATATAACAACCATAAAAACTAGACCCCAGATCATTAAGCTATCACATAATGGAACAAAATCAGAATTGAAGAAGAAAAGATCCTTCCACTATGCTTATTAGGTTTTCTGAAAAAAAGTGGGCTCAACACACCCCTAAGAAAAAGTGTTGCTATTTTTTCTGTTTGTGTGTCTAGGTTGTGATCAGACCAATGATGTACATTGCGCTGACATATGACCACCGTCTGATTGATGGTCGTGAGGCAGTTCTCTTTCTGCGCAAGATAAAGGCAGCTGTGGAGGACCCAAGGATAATCCTGGCAGGGCTGTAACTCAAGAACTCTTTCATCTAACTCTTTTGTTTTGTAATAGTGTTTAGTTGACACTTTCTTATACCGAGAATAAAAAAAAAATTATCATCATCGCTCATCGGGCCAGGGGCATGAAGATCTTGCAGTTAAAGTCTAGTATCACAGTTGCAGGGTGGCCACAATCTGGGTAAAATATACAAAATCTGGAAATGTCATGGAATTTTGAACTATCAGGAAATTTTGTAATTGGTCAAGGAAATTATATAAATATATGTATATTTTATTTTTTGTGCTCACCAAAGATAGTAATTTACCTAGGGTGTTTGAAGCCTTGAGAACTTTGACCTTGTTTTGAAGAAGACAATTTTGCCTTTGACAAATACAAAGTTTAAAAAAAAAAATACAAACAGCTATAATAAACATTTAATATTCATTTTTGCCATTTTGTTCTGTTACACTCATTACAAATTGATGATTACAAATTGATGTTCACTTTACAAAAATGTTTATATTTATTGTTATGTTGCAATAATAACTTAAACATTTTGTGTTGAAATAAGTGAAATATTTTGCTGATAAAACATAATGTAAATAATACATACTTAGTGTTTAGAGTTATATAAATATGTACATTTTATTAACTATTTTACAATATAAAACACTAAAAATGATGTTTGAACTACATTTTGGCCTGGCAAATATTTAATATTTTTCGACTCTGCTTTGAATTGAAAAAGTTTTTTTTTTTTTTTTTTGCAAATCCTTAATATTTATAACAATTATAATACTTTGATAAGTTGAACATTCTAATCAATTTAGATATGGGGTTTAGTTACGGAAATTTGGATGTTGGATCAGGGAAAAGTTAAAATATTTCTTTTTATGAGATTACGTGGTTACCCTAAGTAAGTATAATACTCGGGGTGTAATTAAATATCAATTCATTTATTTGTCATCTATAAAAGAATTTATGGTTTTGATAACCATAAAGCCTTGCAGGTAAAAACATTCTATAACACAAATGTCTGTGTGTTGCACCCCAACGGTAAAATTGGCCACTACATGAATTGGGCAACTTTCTGCCCATTCCTTGTACTGGATTTTTCATTTCACGAACAAGGCAAATACTCATCCGGTCAATGAATGAATTGAGTAGCGAAATATTTGATAAAATTGATTCTTCTTTGTTTTCAAATAAAAGGAGTGAACTTTGTACATCCCATATTAAACTAATACTTTTAATTACTCAAATAAAAGGCACTCTTACAGTAATGAAAATTTTAATATTTTTGTTTGTTATAAATATCACTAAAAAACTTTGCAAAATTAAACCTATTTATAAGATGTACTTTAAAATCCATTTTACAAAAATTTCTTTGAAGAAATTTCCATTAAAAATTCCATCTTTACTTACATTTACTTATAAATTTAACATCACACTGGCTTGTTTAATCTTATTTTCTCAGCAGTTGGGAGCTACCTTATATATTTTTTCGACTATGACTTGCAGAATCTAAGTTTCTCCTAGTTCTTTAACTAACTGGGATTTATACTCGAGCATTATTATTTCTTCAATACAACATTTATTGTAGTAAATATGCTTATTAAATGTCATTTCACACTTTAGCTATGTAAAGTTGTTTGATCCTTATTTATTTTATAAACTATAAATATATACATATAAATCATGATGTTTCTTTTATCCCAGTACCTTTTATCTTGTTATATTTAGTTTATTTTGTACTTGGACAGAATACTTAAGATTATGTAACTGTAAATAGCAAGAGGTAAACATTTGGTGCAAAAATGCATTCCTAACGCAAATATTTTCAAGCTCTCATTATATCTATAAGGAAAACCTCCTAACTTTTTGAGGTATGCTTTGTTTTATATCGAAGAAGGTACAGGAAAAAAGGGAAAAAACACAATATGGATTTGACAATAAAAATAAGAACACAGTTACATTTCTGATGCTGTACAAAGAGGTATGGCTACCTGTTGAAAAAAATGTATTGTCATCACCAAATTTCTTGAGTCAGGTCCTTATTCTATCAAAACTAATCAGGAGGTAGTTTGAAATGTGCAATGCATCTTCTAAACAGGAAACAAAAAATAAAGGGGAAGGGGCAAATTGTAAAGAAAGATAAAGAATTATAGTGTTTTATCTCAGATTTGTTGGCACTTGGGACTAAATGTCAAGCTTTTTAAGTCTTGTTTGCTGGTATTAAGGAATTCAGAACTCAAATCCTGGCTGTGTTTTTCCAGAATTGGTTTCCCCACTCAGTTTATCTTTCCTTAATTTTTATTTTTTATCAATTTCAATTATAAAAATATATAAGCTATTAGGGATGGGTAGTAAGTAAGGTTCTTTGGTATATCTCTTCTACTGGCTCCTTTTTATGGACTGGAATTGGTTTATTTTCCTATACATTTTGTTATCCATCCCTTGCTACTTAGAACGGGAGGACAAAGCTTATATCCTAGATTCTCGCTAATATTGAAATAATCAAGAATTATATTATGATTTTTGATACCTAAATTCTTAGCTCTAAAATACTTTTAAATGAGTTCTGATATCTCAACGAAATTGCACCATCCATAATTTGGATAACTTTTCATTGTATCCATTTTAATTTTTTGCCGTTTCACTTAAATAGCGACAAATTGTAAATGTACTTAACATGACTTTCATGTGATAGTGATCATAAGCAAAGCAAACATAGTAGTATTAATTTTTGTTTAAATAATTTTTATTTCCCTCTATCCCTTCTTCCTCAAATATGTTGCATAATTATATAAAAAGACATAACCTGAACAGGTAGTAAGACGAAGCTCTAAAATTATATAGACACCAAATATTATTTACAATTTGTTTGACATATTTAGGCTTAATCTGCTAGGTCAAGTAAATATTACAACATGCAATTCAATTATTACAAACTTTTATTTTACAAACAAAGTGTTAATAATCCTCAATATTTATATTGAAATTTCTTAGTTTTTGATGTTAAACTTTTCAAAAATTCGCACGACCAAGACAGTTGACAAAACTAGTTTATCATTTTCACTGACTACAGTTCTGTCAGATGATTATATTTTGTATATTGTAAATAGTAGAATCTCAAATTTTGGAACGAAAATTAGAAATAAATTTTTAAAAACCAAGATAAATAATAGGAGTGGATATTTTGGGACATATTACACTAGTTTTTTTATAATTATATTTCTGTATTATAAAAAGTTTGGATTGTATCTTAAAAAAGCACCTTTGATGATTTGACTTGACTTGTTAATGTTTTAGGAATGGCTAGTAAGCTGCTAATCTTCAACACTCGTAAGCCATTTTACTGATTTTTACTTAAGTCTTAAAATTTTTTGCAAATGTTTTATGTTTTGTTAGGTCTTGCATTTGTCTTGGAAATATCACATTTACTTGTTCTTTTGTAGAAAACTATAACTTGTGATCGGAAAGTATTGTAATAATGTACAAAGCTAGAATTCTAATAACTTTGTTTATTTCATTTGTATTATAACAGCTTAACAGCTATGGTCGTCCTTTCTTGATATTATTGAAAAAAATGTAATGTGGCTGAGGAACGCTGTTTCAGTACAGCAAGAATTAAGAATTGTATATATTAACATAATAAAAAAGTTGTAAGTAATGTATTTTCTGTTGTGTTTCTTAGTGTCATAAATATGAAATTCTAGGGATAGGCCCTTCGAATTCTTAAAAATACTTAAGATTCAGGATTCTAACAAAATGAAAAATGTGTGATTTGAAAAATATTTCTTCATATTTCTTTATAAATAAATTAGAGATGGGTCGAATCCGAATCCGAATCTACATTTTATTTTTGAATCTCGAATCCAAATCCTAGCAAATCGTTATAAATTTTAATGATTTACAAATATACCTACATTACACAATATAGACCTAAACTGTGAATTAAGATTTATTTCAATCATGCTTTCAATTTTAATCAACCCCAACCATCCCTCGCAAAATACAGGTTAAAATACAGCCAAATTAAACAATCTAGACTCATATTAATGTTTAAAAATCAAATCAATCAAAATTTGAGTGTCTTTTAGTTATTTTTAAAAGTGTTGTTAAAATGAGTTAAGTGTATAAAAAATATGTGAAATAAACAGATTAGGCCTAGTTATTCTTTGATCAACTTTAATCATCATTAAAGGATATTTTATTGTATTAAGATAGTAAAAATAAAAATACAAACGGATATTTTTATAAAGACTAAAACAACATGCTTAACAATTAAACATACATTGGAAATAGTGAACTCAATAATACCATTGTTTTATTAATTTCTTATAAATCCATTATCTATTTTCGCATAGAAGACAAATATATTCGATTCTTGCGATATATCGATTTCTGAGAATAAATTCTATTTAAAACACGAACATATTTTCGACTACAATATGTTCATTCCCATTTTATAAGGCATGACTACGTTTGAATATTTCTACAATTACTTTAATAACATATTTAAAAAAATAATAAAATCTTAAGTTAAAATCAATTTAAAAACAAATAATGGATTAATAAGTCATTATTTGATCCTTAAAACGTGAGAGTGCTTACTAAGTGATCAGGTTACCTGAATCGACTTTAAACAAACAAGCGATATACGATACGATACGTTATGTAGGCCATAGGCGATACGTGGGCGGTAGAGATAAATAAACAATTTTATCACTGTTGACAGTAATTATTTTTCATGAAATCCGGGCGGTGAGTAAATATAATATATGTCATGGCGGCTGACTTAATATCGTGTGTAATGGCGGCTGACTTAATATCGTGTGTAATGGCGGCTGACTTTGTATCATGAGTGATGTGTTCTTATTTCTGTTTAAAAAAAAGTCGTAATTTGTTTTATTTATTTCGAGTTTATTTGTAATTCTAGTTTTAATATGGTCATTAAAATATTTACGAGATTGTTAGTGAGGTGAAAGTTTTAGAAGTGAGCATGTGCCGAAACGGTCGAGTCCAAGTTTCCTATACAGGTGGGAGGGTAGGGTACTAGGCACGTAAGATTTTCCACGACTATTTTTTAAATAATATTTTATTAATGTTTATCTCTTTTCTCCGACAAAATAAATATTACGGATTAAGTTGTGCTTTTCAAGTAGGCCTAACTAAGTAATTTTTGAATTCAAGATATTATGCTTTGTTTATGAGGTGAAAGATTCGATAATCGAATCCAGTAAAACACCGAATCCTCGAATCTCGAATATTTGTCAGGATCCGGTGGATTCGAGGATTCAAAGATTCGAGTGGCCCATCTCCATGATCCAACCTTTAATCTCAGTTTTATAAACCGGGTCTGATATTTATTAAAGCTGCTCCCCTGAAAATTCCAGGAATCAAACCTGGACTTTTGGATCTGTAGCTAAGAACTCTGACCACTAGACCATTATAATAGAAATAACCTACTAAATAAAAACATACAAAGTACACTAAATCAATCTGACACCTTAGCTTGGTCGATAGCATGTCTGTCTACTGAACAAAGGGTCCTGGGTTCAATTTCCGGCATGACCGAGAACCTATCATTGGTGAAATGTAGGTTTACCCTTTCATAGTGATAAATTAATGGCCAAGGACTGGATGTTATGCCTGTCCTTGTCTCAAGTTTGATTTTAAGGCATATGATGCTATGACAGGCCTAGCAAGCTGGTAGTGGATAATACATGGTTTAGATAAAATACGGACCCGGATCACAGGCTAGAAACGGTAATGGATGTAAAGTACACTAAATCAATATCAAAAAAATGTTAGTTCAGAAAATAAATAAATCTTGGTGTTGAACTACTGATCCTTCAGCTTTACACAGCGGTGTGTCTGCAAACTACCCTACCCAGAATATGCCAATGAACCATTATTTCAACCTCATAACTGCCAACTCTTCTGAATTTTCCTAAACTTAATCTTAGTATTTAAAAATGTGTGTTCATGGAGACAAACTATTTTTTATTTGGTGTGCTGAATTATATTCATAATATTATATTTACACTGTTAAGGAGGGAACTAGAATTTACAGTAAATTCGTCCACATTTTTGTAGGAGGAAAATGGAAAACCATTAGAAAAACAATTTTTAGTACACCTGACAGAAATTTGTGTTCAGTATTGTCAGTTATCCAGTTGCCTCAATGGTTTATTTTACTATGTTATTTTTCTTTAAACCATTGTTTTGGAATATGAATAAAAATAATTCATAGTCAATTTTATGCATCAAAATTGTGTACATAATGTAGGCCTATTAACACTTTTTTTTAATGAAAAATGAAAATTATTCTTTCTTATTTCTGATTTAAAAACGTTGATATGAAGGGATTTACAGAACTTGAAAAATGGAATTCTTAAGAATTTATCACAATTCTTATTTGTCATACACGTTTTAGATAGACAGTGATATTTAAAGTGTGCATTGTTTCCTAGCATATTATTATTATTATTTTTTACATAAAACACACTTATGTTTGATTAGATTCGCGGGATTTTTGTTTTTGACCAAATGGTAGCCTTAGCCCGTATTAAAACTAAAAACATATATAGAAACATGCCCTCCCAAAATTTTGAGTCACACTACACCTTTGGTTACAAGCAAATGTATTCTTTCTTAAGGATAGAAACTCACCCTGTATACATCAGCCCCACTTGGAAAGTCAAGTTAATTAGTTTAAGTAATTAAAATGATGGCGATCCAGGAAGTACCTACATCCAGAATTGGAGTAGGAGGGGAGGAAGCATTCTCTTGAGTATCCAGAGAAACCGCAAGTGGTTTCTTGCAAGTTTCTGCGTGGAAGAGTTTCCTAAACTTGTGTACACAGAAGCGTTGGTAGAAGGTCTAAGGGGAAGCGGGAGGGTGGCTATATTCCTTGTCAAGCTCTTTAGAGACCGAGGTAAAGTCGCGCGTGACAAATATTCGTCAAATAGTTAGATTTCACCATACACATCTTGGTGGATCCTGCAGGTTATTTAGACTGTGAGAAATGAAATATTTAGCTCGGTCACCATGCGTGTAGACTTTCTGCCGCTCTAATTGCTTAGAACAGTGGTTGTCAATTAGCTAAGTACTGTGGACCCCATGTTTTTCAAAAGCCAGGCCATGGACCCCATACTTTTGAAAACTTTGATATCTCTATGGTAGTTAACTGTGCGAAGCCATTTTTTAAAATAAATTGTGGGGTAGTTCCTAGTAAGCATATGATTATATGTATATACTAAAAAATGGACAAAACATTATGTGACATAACCAAGCATAAATAACAATAATTTATTTTGGAAAAAGAGTACGAATTTAATTTTAATAGTGTCTATTAAAAGTAAACAAATCATTATATGTCAAACAGTTACAAAACCTAAATAATAAATAATGCCTCTTTTTGTCCCGAACAATTCATTATTTCCTTCTTTTAATCTCAAATTTATATCAACATCGAGACGATTTTAATGCTTGTTCCTCATATAACAAAAGTCAAGCTTTTCCACCAAACTTCTTATAATCAGGAAAAACCTTCATGCACCCAGAATTAGTTCACTCTATATTCTTTGAAGAATGGTTTCAATGAACTACCACAAGTCATTTCAACAAGACGTGCAACTTGTTCTTCAGCAGATATAGCTGTTAGTTGGACATCACCCCATTCAAAACAATCCCTTATCCAAGAGTTTTCAGGATTTGGTGCAGGGCAATAATTTCTGATGTTGGCGGCTAAATCACGCAGGTGCTCAATGATGTTATATTCTACTTCCATTTCTTAATCAGTGCACTCTAGAAATGGCTACAGTATTATTGAATAAATATTTGTGGAGGTGTGGAATAAAATGATAACTTTCGTTGCGTGAATTGGGAACCACTGGATTATAACGTTGCACCATCTTGGAGGTTATCTACACCTCGCACCTCTGATTGTACCACTGCTACACGGATAAAAAGACACCAGCTAACACACTCGCTTTCGTGGCCAGCCGGTATATGACCGTAATGACTTCACAAATGAAATGAGGTCGGCACGGAATCAATGTTTATTATTTTTAATTAGCAGTTTTGTAGAGATTGTATTGTGGCTGCGTTGTGTTGGTTTAATTAATAAAATATATATTTAAATTACTAATTTATTATATTGATTGGCTTCTAATATTTCACTTGATACACGTTACACGTCTTGGATAAGTGTGAGAGTGGCCGTCAGCAGTTTAAGTGAAAATTCACAATAGCAATTGATTTATCCGTGATGTAATATAACTGCTATTAATTATTACCAGTGGTGGCTCGTGTATAGGCACTGCGGAACTGCAACACCCCCTATTTCCACATGTTATTATCGATAAAATTTAATAGAATGAGTCTTTTTTTTATTTAATTATTTATTTATTTTTATAGTACAATATATATTCCTTAAGCTTAATGTCAGTACTTCAGTAGCCATCCCCCAGTTTATGAAAAATATAAAAAATATTTGTATGGAACGGTGTGCTTCACAGTGCCAGCGACGTGGTGTTTGGCTGTGGTGCGTATGCACACATAGGGGGGTGGGGGGTGGAGAGGAAGGTGGGACTGCCAGGTAGAGAGAGCACTGTTGCTCTCGCAGTGCTGGCTCTGGCGTGATGGTGGAAGGAAGTTTTTTTTACTCAGCGTTTGTTGTGCTTAAAAACCGTGTAGCATATTCTTGAATGTGATAAAGTGTAGAAGAGTGTAGAATTAGACTATTATTCTGCTTCCTGCTATTTTATTTGATTCATTTTTTTTTCAGTTCTTTTAATTAACAGAAAGACTAAATGCACTTGCAGTACTTTCAATAGAGAAAAATTTCCTCAGTTGTCATTTAGAGATCAAGGAGAAAATTATTGAACTTTTTGCGCAATTTAAAACAAGAAGAATGGATTTAATTTTTAAATGAATAGATCAAGCTTGAACTGTAACAATTTAAGTTAAAGTAAGTAAAAATACTGCCAGGTAGAGAGAGCACTGTTGCTCTCGCAGTGCTGGCTCTGGCGTGATGGTGGAAGGAAGTTTTTTTTACTCAGCGTTTGTTGTGCTTAAAAACCGTGTAGCATATTCTTGAATGTGATAAAGTGTAGAAGAGTGTAGAATTAGACTATTATTCTGCTTCCTGCTATTTTATTTGATTCATTTTTTTTTCAGTTCTTTTAATTAACAGAAAGACTAAATGCACTTGCAGTACTTTCAATAGAGAAAAATTTCCTCAGTTGTCATTTAGAGATCAAGGAGAAAATTATTGAACTTTTTGCGCAATTTAAAACAAGAAGAATGGATTTAATTTTTAAATGAATAGATCAAGCTTGAACTGTAACAATTTAAGTTAAAGTAAGTAAAAATGTTTGGTTTTTCTTGTTAATATTTTATCCAGTTCCTGAATAAATTTTCTTTTTATACATGTTTTTTTTCATTTTACATAATTTTAAAACAAAGGCTAAACATTTTTTAGAGCAGCACCCCCACTAATTCTAGCTACAAGCCGCCACTGATTATTACAGCTGTTTTTTTTAGTATAACGATCAGTTCCGTGGCGGATACCCGAGCGGCTGACGCGAGATGCCAATAGCCAAAATTAATTTACAGTCCCGAGAGTTGACACGGGAGCGTCCTTGGCTCAAGACCGGCGAGACAAGAAAGAGTAACGAGGCTTACTTTACTTGACTCAAATGACATCTCGAAATACGTCAGGAAAACACTCCCATCGGTCCTCATGATCAAACGTGGGCCAAGTAGTCCAACTATCCTCCTGTACCGTTAACGGCTGTACCCTGAGTGGTCCAAGACAAGGGAAGCAAACCATCCCACCTAAAAGCTTTTACGGCGCTATTGTTTTGGGCTGGTGACTCTCACAATAGGGATGGTTTTCCTTGCGACATTGGCTAGCAGGTTATTAATCTTGCAATACCCCGTTCCTGCCTACAAGATGGCTAAACACATCTTATTTTCAATTAAAAATTGCAGCAATACCATGTCTACGTATTTTATCTAGTAAATAATTAATTGTATCAAGGCTCTGTGGATTTACGCCATAAGCTAAGTAAATAAATAACCTTCCATGAAGATATGGACAAAATTTATGTAAAGTAAGAAACTTTGTCTAAAATGTTTATATAATTCTTATTACAACCTGCACCCGTGGAGCACTAGGACTAAAAGCCGGGCTTACGTTGGTATAGTAATTGGGCTAACTACTTGTACAGTAGCCCCATGACTTCTTTGGTGCTGACTGACAGCTCACAGCTGACAACCAACGGCTTTGAAAAGCTACCAGACTAAATTATGTATCCCTACGCCGAACCATATGATCTGCAAAAACATGTGTTTAGCAGCTGTCACTTCTGACAGTCAAAATTTAAGTATATACCTAAATGTTGACTGTCAGAAGTTAGCTGCGATCTGTCAATCAGCACCAAAGAAGTCATGGGGCTACTTTACAAGTAGCTGGCCTGGCTAGTCTAATTTCCCAGCCACAGTGCTGACACGACCGCTCCAGTCTCATCCAGACACGGCCGTATCTTATACAAGGTAAATAGACAAGACAGGATATTTGCAAAAACAAACAAATAACTTTAAAATAACCAATTAGTTTAATGGGAACAAAGCAAAGTATACACATTCAACAGCTACAGATCACAGTCCAATATTATATTAAGCAGTTCACAAGTAGGACGGGTGAATATTGCCATTAGGGAAATTGGAAGACATATAATCAGATATAATCAGTTGATAAGACAGTGGCGTGATGCGTCTGCACATAAGAAGGCCGAGTCTAGCCCTACTTGTAAAATTATTGCTTAGCATAGGGTAAGTTCCGATTCAGTGTTCTGGGCAGGTTGTTGGGTGCCACTACAAGGACAATGAGCCTAAGCCAGACAGGCGTACTGACCCAGCGGTTGAGCACCAAGAGGCGGTACTTAAACTTAATACAAATCAACTATCAAACACGTGCCGTGCCTGACGGACAGAAACTTCCACTGGTTGAGAACCAAACGTGGTACATATTATCAACATACAAAAACTATCAAATACGTGCCGTGCCTGACGGGCAGACACTTCCACTGGTTGAGAACCAAACGTGGTACATATTATCAATATACAAAAACTATAAAATACGTGCCGTGCCTGACGGGCAGAAACTTCCACTGGTTGAGAACCAAATGTGGAACATGTTATCAACATACAAAAACTATCAAATTGGTTAAGACTGCCTAGCCTCGAACTGACTGAAAAGCCCCTTCCCCTTCTAAACGCACCGCTGACTAAACATGGTCTAGCGGACTGGTGTGTGGGAACATTCCCACCTTGAAATGCGGGTCTTAAGGACCACGCAGAAAACAAACATTCACTAAATGGCCCCACAATATGGTAGCCAAGCCATCCAGTCCTTAAAAATAACCTAAATCATGTTAGGCGAGAGTATAAATTCCTCTTGGCTAAACACAAATACCTCCTAAACTAACTATCAGGCAACTGGGCCGCCTATTCTTCACGGAGAGAGATAATCGGATACCCTACATCTTCCGACGGTCTGGTCGGTCTCGCGGCAATATCGTGAAGTCCAGTGGTGCTGAGGCGCTTGCTTGGTAAATAGACGTCACAGAGTCACGATGTCCTTACACGCGTAGAACCATGTGATAGATAAATGAGCGATCTCCTGTCCCCGGCGAGCCGTGGAGTTTTATAGCGGCTGTTCGAAGAGCATCATGGGAAATAAAGAAGAAGGGGGGAACCATCTTTTTAGTTTGGGTCGGTGACGTCACCCATTCTACCATCACACATATCATATTTTATTTCTATATTAAAATTTAAAATGTTTTTACTCTTATGGCTATTTAGCGTACTCCCTTTATTTTCCTTCCAAATTTTCTATCAACACTAGGAAATAGTTTATTCTTTTAGTTTTGGAAATTTTAAACCTCTCACCCCCACACCCATTTTTCTAGTTACCATTTATAAATCTCAATTTTTAAGACTTATTTGGTTATCTCGAGTTGTCCTTTTACCAGATTTCGAAATTTAAATTTTCTACCACATCCAACATTATTGTTCCTGATATTGCCGCCTTACCTATCTCCCGGGGCCCCACTAAAAATTTAAAGTTTTAATAATTTTATAACCATTTAGAGTGTACCTTTAGCTTCCTGCTAAATTTCAGTATTCTAGCACAGTCCCCACTGAGAAATAAGTATTTATTAAGTCCGTTTTCTTCTTATTTTACTATTGATTATACGTAAGCCTACGTTAAAGTAGATTAGAGGAACCGTAGCCGAATTTCGGATATTAGAAAGCTAAACACGCAATTATTTTAAATATATATTATTTTTGCACCACGCCGTACTACCCGGCTGGTCTTTTCGCTCTTTATTGCTGTGGCGAAAAGATTTTTTTTATTAAGTATATCCTAATTTACGTGGATTAAGAGTAAAGAAAACATTAGGGGGAAAAAACACAATCAGTACGTACAGCTAGGATTCAAATACCGATTGAAAAACCTCGCTGGAAAGTAATTTAGTCAAACTTGGTGAAATTAAGACTAGGCGAACTTCCTTATGTGTCCAAGTACGAACACTATGAGATGTGCATCAAACTATTTAAAAAATTCGACCTCCTAAAGACAAAAAACAAATATTCAACAGTTAATAGCTAATTTTTTTTAGCAACACGCCGTACTACCCGTTCGGGTTATTTACACCCAAAGCTAATCCTCCATTAATTTAAAATACATTTAAAACCTTAACACAACAAGATAAAAAATAAATAAAAACAAACTGCTACTTAAAAATGTAATTTTTATGTGTAGTAGTAAATATTTAATAGTTTAGAACAGCGGTTCCCAAAGTGTGCACTGTGGAGCACTTGGTGCTCCGCGAAGAGATTGGAAAGAAAAAATAATGAAATAATTGTGACAAAATCTCAAAAACGTGAATTTATGCAGCCATGAATGCTGTACAGGAAAGTCTCGGGTATAAATTACTTAGCTCCTCCAGCGTGCTGTAAAGCGGTGTATATGGCAAGTGTTATAAAGCCAGAGTGCATGTCATGCATCACCTCAGTCAGCTTTACCCACCCGCACCTTCTTTGAACCATGCAAAACATCGAGAGCGTCTGCGAGGCACACAGACTGCACGCGGCCAAGTCAAACAGAGTGACCAGACAGTGCCAGTTAACCCAGTCTCTGTGAAAACTTTGCCAACTTTACAGAATTCTCTGAGACCTTTTTATTGCATATTAAAACCCCGAGTTTCTGTGCACCTTCACTAAGTCGCAGTTCATCAATCACTATTCAATCGAGAGTCGAAACAAATCAAGTCGCAGTGCAGTGTTAATTATAGTTTCAAACTGTTATTTTCTGGAAGAATTTCACGAAAAAATAAAATAAAAGTTTTGGGTTGTAAACCCATACTCTGATTTGTCGGAAAATCCACTCTGACATCGCAACAATATGAGTGCTTGATTGATTTGACATCAGATTCTGTGATAAAAGAGACTTTTGCAACTAAGAATTCACTATCAGAATTTTGGTGTCAGCTAAGATACGAATTTTAAGTTTTTTCAGATAAAGCGAAAATCATCCTTCTGCCTTTTGCAACAACCTACTTATGTGAATCAGGATTCTCTACTTATGTGGCTACTAAAAAAAAATACAGATCCCCACTCAAGGTAGAGTCAGATATTCGGTTGCAGCTGTCTCAAATTCAAACAAATATAGTCACATTAAACAAATAAAAACAGTCCTACCCCTCTCATTAGAATCTAAGTTCGTGGTCTATTCGTTATAGTTTTTTTTAATGCCTAGTGACTTGTTTTGCATCTGTGAAATTGATTTAAATATCATATCTATGTGAGTAGAATAATATGGATTCACAATGCTTAACGTACTTTGAATTTTTATCAAATGTGTTGCCTTACTTACAGGTGACCTGGTGGTCTAGGGGTAAGGTGTCATACTTCTGTTCTGGCGGCCGGGGTTCAATCCCCGGTCCCGGCATAGATTTATCTGATTACCAAACCCTTCCTTCACCTCTGACAAGACATCTTGTGAATGTGGGGAATGCCAGGCCTCCACTGTGGTTCGGATTCCACGTTAAACTGTAGGTCCTTCATTTCATCTCACAATCACCCTGCCATTACACATTAGCGTAAGTGCGTATAACCCGAACGGGTAGTAAGACGTGGTGATAATAATAATGTTGCCTTACTATATATTTTTTGTTTATATAGTTAAGTAAGTTCCTTAGTTCTCTGGAATTAGTGGAGAAAATAACATTTTGAATGAAATAAAACTTTATGTTTAACATGAGCAAATGCTTAAAAATTCCTTTCCATCGTGATTAATGCTGCCATTCAGTTTAGTACATATGTAAGTGCTAGGTGAAAATATAGTTGCCCTTATACCAAATACACATATGTGAAAAATTAATGTTTTGAAAAAACAATTGTTAAAGTTTCAATTTTCTATTATTTTCAATGGGAGAAATTAAGTTCAAAATGGAAGCTATTTAGAACTCGAAATATAATTCATGCTTTTGCTATAGGATACATTATTTACAAACAACTTTAAAAGTGCAGTTAGGTAAACACAGCCTAAAATGCACTTACGTGCCTTTGGCATCAGGACAACGATAGTGCTCTGTGACAAATTCATTTCCTGAAAAGTGTTCCGCGATTCAAAAAGTTTGGGAACCACTGGTTCAGAAAATACTCAGTCGATCGTATTGATATATTTAAACGTTCATATATAGCAAGTTATTAAGTAAAAATAATAATAATCAATCACTTGCATTTAATAGGTTTTGAAAAATTAATACAACTAGTTTCATCAGTTAAAACAACTTTTAAAGGAAATATGAAAAATTAAAAATATACCATTATTTTAAAAAATCAAAACAAAGAATCAGTTTTGGTTGAGGAAAAAAAAAGTTCCAATGCACGTTTTCCCTTAAGAACCCCTTCTCCACCTCAAACTATAAAACATGGTAGCCCACAAGTTCCAGGTACGTGAAAGTTTCCTGAACTCGGTGATAACTTTGCCCCTCCCCACCCCCTTCCTCACCCACCTCAGAAGCTATACGTACACACGATTCATCGCTTTCAACTGTTTAGAACGTCTTAGTTCCCGACAGAAAAGTAGCCCATCTTCTCCCCCCAACCCCGCGAGTTTGTAGCCAGGGAACAAAATTTAAATTCACCAGCTCAGCATCATCAAGAGGAAAGATACAAGTAATGGCCACCCAAAAAGTTGCTGGGGAGGAATAGTGTACTAACTCCAAGTTTATCACTTAATATAAGTCTCGTCTACAGGCATGCAACCAAAGGGTTAAGGGGGAGCTACCGATGGTGGACTGGGCCGGCGTCCCGGTTTGATTTGGGCTGACGCAACCTTGTAGCCTACTTTAAATTAAAATAAAGCTTTTCATTCAATTCTAGATGATCATTTGTTCATTTTAATCAAAAGTTACAATAAGTTGGAGGGTATCCAGAATACATTATTGTTGAAGCGAAGGGAGCTTGCGAGGATAGAGAAGTGTGGAGAAAGCTAGTGACAATGAATAACGTACGGAGTTGTTTTTTGAGCTAGGGCCTATATGAACAATTTTGTGCCTATCTTGTAAGGGAACGGCGTAATTAGTTATATGTATACAATGCCATTAAGGTGGGAGTTCAGGGAATGCAAGTTAAGGTGGGAGTTCAGGGAGAACGCGAGTTAAGGTGGAAATTCAGGGAAGGCGAGTTAAGGTGGGAGTTTAGGGAACGCAAGTTAAGATGGAAATTCAGGGAAGGCGAGTTAAGGTGGGAGTTTAGGGAACGCGAGTTAAGATGGAAATTCAGGGAAGGCGAGTTAAGGTGGGAGTTTAGGGAACGCGAGTTAAGGTGGGAGTTTAGGGAATGTGAGTTAAGGTGGAAGTTTAGGGAACGCGAGTTAAGATGAGAGTTTAGGGAATGCGAGTTAAGGTGGGAGCTTAGGGAACGTGAGTTAGGGTGGGAGTTTATGGAACGCGAGTTAAGGTGGAAATTCAGAGAAGGCGAGTTAAGGTGGGAGTTAAGGGAACGCGATTTAAGGTGAGAAATCAGGGAACGCGAGTTAAGGTGGTATAGAAGGGGACGTGAGGAAAAGCCAATGTTTTTGCAGTTTCTATGGCAAAAATTTTTTTGGCCAAAATAAATAAAAATTGCTCCAGTACAAACATATAGTTTAATTTTCTTCACATGCTGGTATTAACAGGTTGTTGAATATCTGTCACGAGCATGGTGGCATTATCTAACACACTTTTTAAATGGAGAGAAAAAGTTGTCATTAAATTTTAAAACATCCTTGAGAGGATATTCAAGAAATGTTGAGGTCACCATGTGAATAAAATTAAATTCTATTTTAGTACTGGAGCAATATTTGATTTATTTTGGCCAAAATAAGCTTGGCCATAAAAACTGTAAAAACAATTGATTTTTCTCGGGCTCCCTCTATACCACCTCAAGGGCAGTATTTTTGTAGTTTTTATAGCAGCACATTTTTTTCGGTTAAAAGAAATAACATATTACTCCAGTAGTGACTTAGTTTAATTTTCTTTATAATATGATGACCTCAACAATTATTCTTGAATATCCATCTAGGATGTCCTGGAGTCTAATGACAGCATTTTCTCTCTCTTAAAAAAAATTACCATCTAACGCCGCTATGCTCATGACAGGTATGTCACCATGTGCTAAAAATTAAATTTTTTGTTTATACTGGAGCTATACTTTATTTATTTTGGCAAAAAAGTTTTACTATAAAAACTGCAAAAACACTGCCACAAACTCGAGTTCCTTACACTCCTACCTTATATATAAAATCATCCTGTCTGTATTCTCTTAGTGTTTTTAGAAACAATTTGTTTAATAGATACAACTCTGACTATATTTACAATATACATGATTAGCAGATGGTATAAGATATTTACAAAATTAAATACTTCAACAATTATTATCTAAATATTTTGGAGTATTTTTTCTAGTCAATAGAAAGAAGAAGCTGATGTTTTAAGTGGATTGAATAATGACGTAGCCATCGATAATGTCGCTGAAATGGTCTCGGAGTTAAATTCACAAATAATAATAATAATACTTCGCCTAAGCCTTTCAGTTTGATTTGAAACATAATTCCAGTGGTAATAATGAATGTGTGTTAAGGGCCGTCATATTTGTAGTTCCGGGCCGCTTGGAACCTGCCAGTCCTCCGCTGAAGGTTAGTGAGCGTTTATAACGCTCTTCGATGTCAAATAATAATTTTAAGTTTTAATTATAATAATTAAACTTCTACCAACACCACGGATAGGAACTACATGTAGATGAGGTCATGGGAAGTTTTCCCGCCCACGCTATCCACTTATTTACATAAATTTATAGGGAGGAGGAAGTTAGAATTAAGAGGAAGTGTACCCAAATTTGCATATATGTGGAGCGCAGGTGGGATATATAAGTCAACAACCCGAAGTTTGGTTTGATGTAATTTCTATTCATCCGGAGCTACAGTAGCCCCATGGCTTCTTTGGTGCTGACTGACAGCTTTGAAACGTTACCAGACCAAATTATGTATCCCTACGCCGTACATTTGTTTAGCAGCTGTAACTTCTGACAGTCAAAATTTAGGTATATACCTAAATGTTGAGTGTCATAAGTGAGCTGTGAGACGTCAGTCAGCACCAAAGAAGCCATGGGGCTACTGTAGGCAACCACTCAGCCCTTTGACTGGTTAGTGATGCCCCACCCACACCATCTGGTAGAAATATCATCTAATAGGGAATTTCAGCAAGTGTGGTGGTTCCACGTTGCCTTCTACAATGAATGTCTGTGAGCGAGCGCAAAAGGACCTACCAATTTAGCCGGAAAGGTATTTTAACATAGCTCCCAGGGTTCTTTTACATGCCACTATTTACATAAGACCAACGACTTTACTTCCCCTCCGAAGGAAGTTGTGCTACAGATTTTTATCATTCAAGAAAAATCCCTTGACTACAGCTGGATTTGAATCCACGAACATCGGGTCCTGAGGTGAGCACCTTACTCCAAGACTACCAAGGTTGACATATTTAGCAATAAAATCCCCTCTGTATTCTCAATATTCAACCCCTTCCGTCAATGTCAAATGGTATCAGACGAGACTGACACCATCGGTGAAGGGGAATTTACCTGCCCCATCAGCGTAAATACGTAGATAGCCCAGATGGGTAGTAAGCCGCGGGCCACAAAGACGGAGTGGCTGGGGGAACCGCTGGAAAATTCGCGCTAAACACCTCTACAACTAATAGAAATCAAACAAATAAAGGTGAAACAAAATTCTGAGTGACATAGCTTGCTGTTACACCAATCTTCTCGCCGAGGTAATAATCTTGAAAGTGCGCGCGCCCGACTGTCTATCCGAGGCGAACCTCCCTCCCCCTCTTTTCTGAAGTTCCCAAGGAAGATCTATGAGCCTATGAAGTCTGTACTGAGGGGGTGGAAGGGGTTGGGGTATAGCCCGTCCCCAAGTTTTGCTTGCTCACGAGGTTTGTAGGAGTAGCCAAGGAACACTTTCTAAGAGGATTGTCA